>JAIFHC010000563.1:0-50000 GCA_021229015.1 Solen grandis
GCTTATCTGTCCGTTGGTCTGTCTGTTGGTTGTTAGGATGGACAAGATTATCCCAATAAATAGAAGGTCGTATTTAACTTTTGGCAAAATCCATAAATATTTGACACAGTTATGGCCCCATTTCAAATTTGCAAAAAAAAACAAAACAAAAAAACCTTTTCTGATCAGTAATTCTTCATAGGATTTCTAGTTTAAACTCTGTTAGCTTGCAAGTAATTCATAGGCTCAGACAAGGTTCAAACTGTTTTCTTCTTATAATTATGTACCTTTAAAAAGGTAAGTTAAATATAAATAATATTTATATAGTTCCCAGTGAGACTTGCTTTCAGTACAACGTAGCATGTATAAATTGTGTTTTCTGAATTATTCTGAATGAAAATTAAGCATTTAAGAGGAGACAAAGTGCATTGTGGGAATTGTTTATAGGACCATATGCAGTCAGTCCCATGTTGCTGACCCATTTTCCCACCTGGAAGACAAATTTTTAAATGTTTTCCCTGACAAATCCTCTTTGTGCTGTTGTACACAGAAAGGACTGTTTTCTTTATGTTGTAACAGCCTGTGTTGAGTATAAACATCCACACTAAGACAGACTCAAATATTTGTTTATTCGACAATTGTATCTCTCTTTGTGTCCATTGTGAGTTGTGGTTCGCTCCTACTGGGTTTCTGTTGGTTTATAAACTTCCATACAATCCAGTATTTGTTCACTATCTTGGTCCAAGTATTGTATTTCTACACAGGTAGCCAAAATTTAGCTCCAATAAATTGCTGTTTTATTGTCATCAGATACCCGTTTGATGTTTAAACGTATCAATAATCTGTTATGATTATTATTTAATCTTCATATGTGAGGTGAGTTGGATAAATTTTATGGATACAGAATAATGTGTGCTTGATTGATTGATTGAATATTGATTGTCTTTAATGGAATTATTGATTATTTTGATTTGTGAGTTGAATGTTTAATATATGTTGTTATTATGAAGTAGGGAAAAGGAAATGCAATTGTAACAAAACGTTTTATTTAACTCAGCAGCCTTATTCAAGATTTGACCAACTGACTTTGGTGTCAGTCACATTTGACCAACTGACTTTGTTGTCAGTCACATTTGACCAACTGACTTTGGTGTCAATCATATTTGACCAACTACAGCACAATGCAGATGAGTCCATTCCTTTGAGAGCATTTCTTGGGTCTCAAATAGTGTCCTCACTGACACCAAGTGTACCTTGTGTGTCTTTTTCCCTTTATTATATTACAGCCTCTGGTGAGGTAAGAAAAAGAGGAAACACCAAACTGAAAAAAGACTTAGAATTTTTTTTTTCTGCTTATGCTGTAGGTATGTAAACTTGTACATCATGGTTTATAACACTAGGACAGCTTCATAGCTGCCTGTGAGCAGTTGCATACGGTTTGGCAAACTGAACGCACACCTAGTTTGGACTGCTAAACATTGCAGATCCATTATAGGGCTGTATTTAGAGACACGGCCTTGATGCCATGTTCAACTAGAAGTTATGTATATAATACAATTGACAGATTTATGTAGTCAGTAAAATGTATGATGTAAATGAACAGTAATCTGTTTAAATTAAAACAGAATACTTGTATTAAACATTCCAGAAGTCGGTTATTTCTGTATTTTCTGTCAAGTACTAATCCATTATCAGTCGATAATTCCTTAATCTTGAATTGCCAACTATCCAACTATTTGTTTTTTTAGCTCACTTGAGAACATGTGCTCAGGATGAGGTATTAGGAGCGTTGAATGTCCTTTAATGTCTGTTTGTCAATCGTCCCTCTGTCATCCACTGTTAGTTTGTTTACACTCTAGCATCTACATTTCTTAAGCAATCATCTCCAAATTTATTTTAATGTTCATGGCCATATTCTCAGGTCAGTCAAATTCAATTATGGCAGATATCAGCCAATAAATCAGGAGTAATGCCCCTTTTGATATAAAAAATTGCCAGATTTCACTTTGTTAACACTCTAGCATTTTTATTTCTGAAGCAATCCTCTTCAAACTTCATGACAGTGTTTACAGTTATTATTTCTCGACCAAGTTAATAATGCTGATATCGGCCAATCAGGTCAGAAATTATGCCCCCTTTTAATAAAAAAAAACACCAGATTTCACATTGCTTACACTCTAGCATCTTCATTTCCTAAGCAACCATCTTCAAACTTCATGACAATGTTTATAGCCAGTCTGAGCTAGGTTCAGCCAGGTTAGATAAATGCAGATTAGACTAATTAGTCAGGAGTTATGGCCCTTTTAATAAAAAAAAAATCGTCACTCAAACTTAATTTCCTTAAGGCCAAGTTTAATTTTTCTACCATCAGCAATTATTTAGCAATCATCATTTAACATGTACACAATTATATGGCAATATCTCAGTTGAGTTCAGTTATGTCTGATGTTTGACTGCTAGAGCTACATAATTTTAAGCCTTTGAAATATCAGAGCATCACACATAGCAATAGCTCAGTGGTAGAGTGTCCACTTTGTGTTTCAGGAGGTCTGGGGTTCGAATCCCAGCCGGGACACTTCCTCTGGTGGCTGTGTCAAACCAAAGACATATAAAATTGGTACCAGATGCACCCTTGCCTGGCACTCGGCAGTAAGGGGTTGCTATGGGAACTCTGGTTCTACCCAGGAACTGTCTCCCGTGTATACTAACATATACACCGGGCACATAAAAGAACCAACTATTTGCAAAATGAGCTAGGATATCGCACCCGGAACACATTGTATCCAACTACTGTCTCTTCCGCTGCTGTCTCTTCAGCAAAAAACAGGACTCACATGTGGGAAATCCTTGATGGTAAGGTCTAAAATATGGCCATTATAATCAGAAAATTATTGCTAGTCATTACAATAATAGAAAATTTGTCTTTTTACACTCTTAAATTTTCTTTAAGCAGTGCAGGCAATGAAGGCCATGTTTCTCAGGTGAGTGACTCAAGGGCCATCTTGGCCATCTTGTTTAACACAGGAGAGCCTCACTATTAAGGTGTTAATTATCACTTTGGTAAGCTCTGCCTCTTATTTACAAAATGACTATCAAAGTAATTCAAGTGACCTTGTCAGTACATGTCAAACATGATTTTTTAATTTGCAGATTTCAGTATTTATCTGTTTCTTCTTTTCAATTCATATAATATTTGACGCAGGTATCTCATAGTGTAGAGATGTGCAGAAATGTTCAGTACTTTGATTTCAGTGCTTTTCTCATTATACCTAGAATTCCCAAGTCATACAAAACAACTTCCTGTCTTCTATTGAGTATTTCTGCATCCACATAGAAAGTTAAAGCTTGGACATTTCTATGGAATGAGTGTAAACCTTTAATGCTTGTTTGTATACCTCTTCAGAAAAACATGTGCAATTTTATAAGTTTAAACTTGATACACTTTTTATTTGCATTCATCTGCAGAAATACATGTGCATTTGAATATAAATTAAATCACTTGTCTGCAGAAATACATGTGCAAGTGCATTTGAGTTTTAACTGAAACACAAGGCGTGTGTTCAGTATGTTGAACCGTATGCAACCGTACGCTTACAGTCAGCTATGAACCCGTCTCAGTGCCATAAATCATGATGTCCACATCTACCAACATACTGCATAAGATGCACGTGAATAGCATGGTGTATGGTCCTAATACAACTCCATAGCTGACTGTAAGCGACCGGTTGCATACGGTTTGGCATACTGAACGCACGCCTGTTAGCATTCATCTGCAGAAATACAAGTGTAGTTGAGTGTAATTTTATTAGCTAAGAGTGTGTTAACCCTTTCTCTCATAGAGGAAACCATGAAAAGACCTATGCAAATAGCATAAAACCAGATCAGCCTGCGAGTAACACGCAGGCTGAGTTACTCGCAGGCTGATCAGGTTTTATGCTGTTCGCTGCTCCTCAGTGGTCTGGAAATGAGGATTTTGTAATTAAATTTGGTAAGGTTTAACTGTGGTTTTCTGCAGATCATACTTTATGTGGTACCTATTGAGTGCGTCAAAATGAGTCTATATGAGGGAAAGGGTTAAATAAACTTTGTATTCTTCTGCAGAATACAAGTGCATATCAGCTCCAGTTAAGACAGTAATAGATATTATATAAATTGTCTGCCTCTGATATTATTAGATACACTGAACTATCAGCATGATTTCAGGCCTGTCCCTGTGTTATGTATGACCTCATTAACCCCTACCATGCTAAATTTCTTAATTGGACTTGCCCAATCTTCTTTTTAGACTGTACCATTAGTTGTTTATAGGGGTGCCTGCTAAAATTTATTGAATGAAAAGCGAACCCTGCAGTCAGATCTTGTTCTGCACTTGTTGCAAAGTCATTTAATCACCAATGGCAGTGGGCCAGTCATTTTGTCACAAGGTTTGATATTAATCTATGTTACTCCATTCTTAAACCCTGCTTGAGATATTATGTAAGTACGAATGAATGTAAGAAATAGGTGCTTTCTCTGGATTCAAATTTTTTTATTTGTAAATTATATATCAATTAATAAAAATGCAAGCACTGCCTGTATATATTGGCTAACTTTTATCCTAATTATTGATAGGGTTTGTGTGCTTAATGGAATTGGCAGTTTGACCATTGCATTCATTCAAATGCACCAGAAATGAGTTTCAGTTCTTGAATATTTCCCCTGATGCTTTTTTCAGCATTTTATATATATGAATCAGTTTTCACTCTTTACTCCATATACACCTGTTAAGATGCACTGGCAAACAGACCAGACCCAGATCTTTTGTGGGGAGCAAAGAGGTGGACAGCTCATTTCTCAAATTCCACCTCATGCATTGAAAGGAAAATAACCATCGTTTCATATATACTACATGTATTTAAAGTTCAGTCAATATATATTCATCCTGTCATAAATTTGTACATGCATGTACATGATGATCCTGATGGGGTACCAGAGTTTACAGTGGACATATGCATGCGCTTACGATATTACATCATTAAATATGTATTGTTGCCATGACGATGATCTTCTGTATACTTAAGTCTCAATAAAGAATGAATGAAAATGGAATAAAGTTCATATGCTGGCCATTGTTGTTTGTCCCATTTGATTTGAAGCTTACTTTATTTGGGTAGATGAAAAGGCCATAAGTGATGAATCATGTGTGGTTGAAAGTCGTAAAAAATGGTTTTGGTATAGCTCCCTTGCTTGGCGCTCAGCAAATAAAGGTAGATCCTGGACTGGTTGGCCCGGAGTCCGGATAATGTGACTGGGTTTGTGGTATCATGCTAAATGTTTATGATGTGATACAGCAGTGTGGCAGCACCAATCTGTCTCAAGTAGACAGTCTCCAAGTGACTGAAATACTGTCAGTGGGACCTTAAACCCAACGAACAAATTTTACAAACTATTAAACAAATATTTAGTTGATTGACTAGAACTGCTTTGAAGGCATCCATGTTAATCCGGCCTTGCATCTTTTTTCTAGAGCTCTGTAGTGGCACAGAAAAAAACTGTTTTGGTTGATTGAGATTGGAGCTTAGCAAAAGCACTTGTTGACTCTCAGGAAAAATATAGTATTGTGAAGCTTTCCTGTCTTTTATTTACCCTCTGAACTTGTCTTTAGATTTAGGTATCATTTGTAGACAAACGCTTGCTTTTAGCTTTCTGTTTTGTGTCCTCTTATTCAGTCGAGTCAGCAGGACAGTCTGAGCTTGTGGAACCAGCGTCTCTCAAGTTTGGTGATTTACCACTCATCTCGGTTAAGGTAAAGTTGGCTTATCTGGCAGGGTACCATGTCTGCAATGATTTTCTGACACCTATTCTTAAATGCTTGCCAAATATAGTTAATGTGATGAGATGAGGTGATTATTTTTCAGTGATGAGCTGGATGAGCTAATGGTGTCTCTCACATGTTCAAAATATGTTTAAGAGGCAATTCACTTTAAGAATTGAAGATGTTGATATTGAGGGGTGAGAGCATAACTATGCTAAGTGCTTAAACATACATATGCACTTAGCCTAGTTTGACTCGCAGCCCTCAATATGTGTTTTATTTGACCGAACAGACTTCCATTTATTCTTGTCATTTCTTCTGTGATGCATAGTTTGGAATGAAACATGTAACATCTAAAGGTTTACATGAAGATCAAATATAATTATCATCAGTATAGATTTCAAGTGCTATAATTAACCCCGTAAAAGCAGCTAATTCACAGATGATCAGTAGAAATCAAACAAATATTTTTCTACTCTCCCTCTTAAATGTTGGTGAAGTCTTTATTTCCAGAAAAATATAAACCTGAAAAATAAACTTGGCAAGTGTAGGTCACATTGCACAGGAAAACGCTATTTTCATAAACACAACTTTGGCGAAATATGGTATCCCTGAAGCAATGGTGCTTGCGGTACCATATGAGATGTTCAGCAACATGGCACATTCACCATTTTAGGATAGTGATTTCATAAGTTCAGCCTATGATGTTAGCCCATGTAAGAAGAGAGAATGTAATCAGCCGAATGACGGCAAATGAAAATAGAAAAACTAAATTTAGTTTTTATGATTCTAAATATAGTTGCAGTATCGTCTGTGACAGTATTCCTGGGAAACCACTCATATTTTGTGTCACCTGCTGTAAGCTGAGGTGAAACATAGGGATCACTTTCCTGCTGTCTGTCTGTCACACTTTTTCTGTCACGCTTCAGCAGGTGATACATGTGTTCCAGAGAACACTTTTGTTTTACAATCATGGATGGTTGCATCGGATGACCATGCATCCGTAGATGGATATTGATAGACATAATACGCACATATAGTTAAAATTCAAATTCTTAGTCAAGGACCATCTGTGAATGAGCTGCTTTAAACACCCCTGAGATAAGTAAGCAAGTTATATTTGCAAAAATTTCTTACAAAATATTACTATAATGTGATTTCTACCTTCATTGACCTTGATCATTATGAATGATTATAAATAATCCTGTTGGCTTACTTTTGTTTTCCAGTTGTCACCTCACTCCCCAACCACTTTCAAACTTGTTCACGACCTTTACAGACCTATCAAATCTTCATCTTGATTCTACAGAATTTCATTTTGTTTTTAAGCTGAAATAACAATTCCATGGACGTATATGATTTTATGTATATTGATTGTAAAACTGTTGCTGTATATAGTAAACCTGTAAACAGTAAATCTCCGACTAAATCAGTCTCCAGTCAGATTTTTTGTTTCCTCTCGCTGTAATGACATCATGTGCTGCTATATATACCAGTGTTTCATAAAAATGTCCAGAAATTGTTACTAAAAATTATTTTTATAAAATGCAATTAAAAAGGTAAAATGGAAAGGTACTGGTATAAGGCTCCCTTGCTTGGTGCTCAGCATATGAGGTAGTTCCAGGACTGGTTAGCTTGGTGTCAGGATAATGTGACTGGGTGTGGTATCATGCCACATATCTACAGCATGATACTGCAGTGTGGCAGCACTATATCTGTCTCAAGTAAACATAGTCTCAAAATTACAGAAATACTGTTGGTGGGACATTAAACCAAAGAAACAAACAAAATGGAATGGTATTTTTTTTTTTTTTTTTAAAGAATAAAAAAAAAAGAAGAAGAAATTGATAATATCTTTGTGTAAAAGATATGACTGAAAATGGATGAATAAATTTCAGGTCCACTTGCTATCAGTTTGAATATTTGAATCTTTTTACAGATGTGGTTATTGTTGATTTTTGTTTTCCATACACCACTCTCTTTTTTTTTTTTATCAACACGATGGTGTACTTTTGAGTTCATAGAAATTTTTTTAACATTTTTTTCTTATTCCAAAAGAAGACAACTGTTTTCAAATACTTCCCTTAAGTATTTGCTTATTCCCCCATCAGAAAAGATATTGACTGCCATTATTGATGGACCAAAATTAATGTAAAGGATATAGCAAGAAACTCCAAACAAAACCGCTAGTAATCAAGCAAAGCCCGGAATTGCTTGAGAGGAGATGGCACTGATGCTGGAAATAAGCCCTGGTTGTTACAGTGGATTTCATTCCCCAGTACTGCAGTACCGTTCCAAATTATGACAAATTACCCAGATTAAAGCCAAGAACTGAACCGAAATTGTTTCTGGTGTCCGCAAATACCAATTGACACAGCTTCTGCCATATAGTTGTCTGCCATAACTATACACAGTCGAAAGGAGGAAATATCAGGAGTGCTGCTGTAGATATACATGGTGGATCCATTTCTGCGCTTTTCTTACACTTATGCTAGCGACATGGTTCCGACCCCACTCCTAATTTCTATTTTTTCATTTTCACTATTGTTTTATTGTTAGACATGATCAAATATATTGCCATGGCTTATTTCTCTCTTTTTTCGGCGTAGCTGTATAATTTCGATTTCAACTCGCATCTTAAACCAATCAAATGTACGCTAACAGCGGTAAATAATTCTAAGCTGAATAAAAGGACTCCTGTTATTGGTTAACGCATCGTTATGGACTATAAAATTACTGTAAATAAGGGGTGCAGCTTGTATATATCATTCAGCTTGGTGTTATTACTTTTCTTTTTGATGTAAACATGAAAGTGATTTCAGTAAGTTAAATACAATCCTTTTCCATCAGTTGAGGAATGCTACTTTGTGAAAATGATTTAAAACAACAAAAAAGAATCCACCGTGTTATGACATGAAACCCCTTAATTACTATGTATATTGAATTCTTCCAGCCTGCCGAGATGCTCTCATTGAAAATTAATTCACCAAAACCAAAACAACTAATAACGCTTTTATATCATAATTGTCATATGCAATAATGATATGAACAAATATCAAACAAGCCTATTTACAGATATAATTTTTTGTATTACTGTCTATAAATAAGTATATTTCATAGAAAAAATACTGAACTATTTCTAGAGCGTACTAAATTTGTTGTGCGTCGGTCTTTCGCGCGCTTTTCCTCGGAATGTTCTAGAAGACTGGAAATCTCGTTTTTCTTTCATCCTACGCCGAATATCTTTTTTTAAAGATATTTCTTGTTTAAGTTATGTGTGACGTAGTCACTCACAACTATAGTACCTACATTCTGGGGGTCCCATTCTCTACATTTAAAACCGAATAACCTCTTCATTTTGTATGAATGATCAAACAATTGAAAAAATGCTGAGATTCAGCCAGAGCGTTGAAAACTCAATTTTGAGTTAAATATACATAGTTACGGGAAACAATAATTGTATGTAGCATAAAAGCACAAAAGAACTATTTTCCCTGTGATGTTGCGTAACTTTCACTTTATCATGCGGAGGAGGGAGTGTAGTTTCTTTCGATGCAGAGGTGGCTCGTGCCTGAATTTGGTTGGTAAATGTGCAGATTTTGGTTATTTAGTGGTGTTACAATAACCCAATAACCCCGCTTTAACGTTGGGTTAACATGGTCATTATAAGAAATTAAAGATGAATGCACCACTCCTAACAATAGGCACATCGCCACTCTTACCCTCCCCATTTCTATAGCCTTCAGTGAACAATCGTTTATTATTTTGATATAAGTTTGATATCTGGCATAAACTAAGTTACCCTGCATATCTGCAGCTCGTCAAACCCTCTTCCACTTGAGACACACGCAACTTCAGCGCCTTCAGTGCTTTGATTTTTATCAGAGACCATTATGCAATTTTCCCAAAATTTGCTTTTTTCACCTGGAAAATTATGGTTGTGGCAATTTTACCCCCAAATTATGGTATAAAGGCACCTTCCTATCCATATCCTTGAGTTTTCTATGTGTTATAGCAAATTTTGGGGAAAACTGCAGAAATTTCAGAGGAGAAGAAAGGGCCTGATTGTAATGTCCAGGATCTAGGACAGGACCACAAACACAGCTTTATATGGCTTTGCATGGTACTACTCTTCTTCAGTTTTCACTACTGTTGCTGCTGCTGCTGATGATGATGTTGTTGTTTTTGTTGCTGTTGCAGTGATCCTTCAGGGCCTGTGGAAGCTTGCAGGTCTCTCAGGCCTGGGCCTGCCTAATTTATTGACCTGATCTTGTATACAGTAGGAGGCATTCTACATTATTGATTCTCAAGTCCTCAGAAGCATCACATATCAACTGCTCTGCTTTCACATGTAATGAATAGTTCACTGAAGTCACATAGCCCAGGACACAAGTTTAAACGAATAACTGTTACTTGTGCAATAATGGGAAGATTTGATGAATTTTTTAACACAGTGCTAGTAAAAGTGGTAGTATTTTTTGGGGTACTGTATGTTAACCTCATTATGTTGCTGGCTTTTATTGCATATAATCTCCAGTCTCAGAAAAAGATGTTCAAATAGCTATTAAGAGTATGAAGAGTATGAAGATGTTAACTTGAAGGGGATGTTGGTTGAGTGTATGTTATTAGGTTATATAGTGCGTCCAGCGAGATTTTAAAGTCCTATGTATAATCAATGACCTAATAACCTAACAGAGATTTGCAACTCTGATATAGGTAAAGAACAAGTTAAGAGAAGTTTTGTTAAATTATGTGACGATCATATGACGACAATATAACATGAGATGTGTAAAATTGCTCATATCTATTACAAATATACTGATTTTTCCCTCTTTAACCCTTTCCCTCATAGAGGTTACCATGAAAAGACCTATGCGAACAGCATAAAACCAGATCAGCCTGCGATTAACTCACAGGCTGATCAGGTTTTATGCTGTTCGCTGCTCCTCAGTGGTCTGGTAATGAGGATTTTACAATTAAATTTGGTAAGGTTTGAGTTTGGCTTTCTGCAGATCAGGCTTTATGTGGTACCTATTGAGTGCGTCAAAATGAGTCTCTATGAGGGAAAGGGTTAATGTATTGCCAATATAACCAAATATGTATGCCTTGCATTAGGTAACAAATCTCTTTATTTAGTGATACTGTCTGTTAACCCTTTCCCTCATCGCAGGCTGATCTGGTTTTATGCTGTTTGCATAGATCTTTTCATGGTGTCCTCTATGAGGGAAAGGGTTAAGCATCAGCAGGAATCTGCAAAATGTTAAGCGTCTCAGGAAGATCTTGTTCAAATCTTGTTCACCTGTTGTTTTTTTCGTCATGAGAAAAAAAAATATTTCGGACAGTTTCATATATCTGTTGAATGTGTCTTTAGTATAATTGCTTTAGATTTTCACTTGGATTATTCTTGCATTTAGTAGATTTCAATGAGATTTTCAGCAAAAAATATGGGAGAAACCTCTCAAAATCTCAACCCAAAATGTGAAATTCATAAAATATTGAATAATTTATTTTGAAGGCTATCAAGTTTCAAGGGCAAAATTATTTTAAACATTCAGTTAAGAAAAGGCGAAGGGATATTTTGCTTAGATGTATAGGAGCTTCAATTATTTCTGTACTATCGTCTTCACATACTGTAATTATTTTTCTTTGACATTAAATTCTGCTTAAGCCTTTCCTTTTGATTCATTGGCAAACAGCAGACACAGGTTACACAGCTCCTTCCAGGGGCTTTCTGATTAGGGTCACTTCTGTTTGCTTAGCAACATTGTTGCTCAGATCCTATAATAAATTGGGAAAAATTTAAATTAAAAAAATATTCATTAAGTCATGAATTTGTACAAAAATATTCATGAAAAAGTATACATTCACAGTTTAGAAATATGAGGCCTACCTTAATAGTATTTTAATTGTGTGATTAATATCATGTGTAAGCCTGTCCACAAAATTCATATGAATTGATAGTATACAGTATATGTTTCAAAGTTTGCAGTTATTTTACTAAATTATACAAAGTCTTGTCATTTTTCCATCTTCTATTCTTGCACCTCCATTCTTTCACTATCAACTATCTTTCACTCCATTTCAGTTGACTCAGCATCAACCATGTGTCTCTAAACACTAGACACATAAACTGCCTTTAACAGCTGGTATTTGTGTTTTCACAGGACACTAATTACAAACCTGTATCAAATAAGGGGTTTGTGTTTTAATGTAGCAGTTAATTCCGACTGTCCTGTCTCCATAAATGGAAACTTGTGGCACATCCAGAAAGTGACCTTATCACAAATTTTGTGTTTCTATTGGTTCTGTTTTTGATACAGTACAGCTCCAACTGTTTTATGTCCCTGTCTAGATAGCACATTTTATTGGACAACTGTAAATCTGTGCGGAAATGCACCTCAAGTAAACAAAACAAATCTGGGAGTCCAGTTTTTGGCCCTGATATATTGGTCCTAATTATATATTATGATAGAGCCTGTTGAAATGGCCCAGTTTTAGGCCCGGCAATATTTTGGACTTTGTTATATTGGTCCAAAATACTATAATGTAGTGTGATAATGTCCCAGTTTTTAGCTTTTTATTTTGGTCCTAGTTTTTAAAATGGTCAAGTTTTAAGAGACCTGTTTTATTATACCCCCCACACAACAAAGTTGTAAGTGGGGTATACTGGATTCAGCTTGTCTGTCTGGCCGTCCGGCCGTCTGTTAGTTACTTTGTCAGGGCTGTAATTCAAAAAGTATAAAAGGCATCAAGATGAAACTTCATATGTGGATAGATCTCATTGAGGGGGAGTGCAGTGACCAAAAACCATAACTTTCTGTTGCGTAATTTAGGAGTTATTGTCCATTGTAAATTTTCATACTTAATTTTTGTCCAGGCCGTAACTTAAAAAATATAAAAGGCATCATGATGAAACTTCATATGTGGATAGATCTCATTGAGGGGGCATGCAGTGACCAGGAACCATAACTCTCTGTCATGTAATTTTGGAGTTATTGCCCTTTGTAAATTTTCATACTAAATTTTTGTCCGGGCTGTAACTCAAGAAGTATAAAAGGCATCAAGATGAGACTTCATATGTGGATAGATCTCATTGAGGGGGCATGCAGTGACCAAGAACCATAACTCTCTGTCACCAAATTTTGGAGTTATTGTCCTTTGTAAATTTTCATACTTAATTTTTGTCCGGGCCGTAACTCAAAAAGTATAAAAGATATCAAGATGAAACTTCATATGTCGATAGATCTCATTGAAGAGAAGTGCAGTGCCAAAGAACTGTAACCCCCATTTGCGTCATTTAAAAAATTCCTGTGACAAAGCGGCATGTGGGGGGTATTTTCGCCATGACAATAGCAGTTCTAGTTTGTCCTAGTGTCATAATGGAGCAATAATAAGAAAAAATGTTTAAATGGTCCAGTTTTGGACCTTGTTATGCTGGCCCTAGTATTGTAATGGAGCATATGAAAATGGTCCACTTTTGTTTATATTGAGCCCATTATTATAATGGAGTGTGTTAAAATAGATAGACTTATTTTAATTTTTTTTCATTGTGATAACCTTGGTGTTTAATCAAAATATGGTTCTTACGGTTTTATCTGAATTCTGGGTTATTCTTTAAGTCTGGACTGTTTTTAGTGTTTCATCTCTGCTAGGTTTCTGTTCAATTGTGTTTCATCTCTGCTAGGTTTCTGTTCTGTATGATGTGTATGCAATTCTTAGTATTGATCAATTAAAAACCTTCCTTCCTTAAATGATAATTTTATTAAAATTTTATCAAATCTCATCATTGTCATTCTCTTAAGGAAGAGCATATAATTGCCGCTTTGTCCGTCCGTCCATCCCGTTCGTCCATCCATCATAATTTTGTCCGGAGCACAACACCAAAACTATAAGCGATATCGACTTGAAACCTCATAGGTAGATAGATCTCAATGAGGAAAAGTGCAGTGTACAAGAACCACAACTCTGTTTTGCATAATTTTGGAGTTATTGCCCTTTGTTATTTTTCATGCTTAAATTTTGTCCGGAGCTTAGCACAAAAACTATAAGAGGTATGAACATGAAACTTCATAGGTAGATAGATCTCTATTTTTTCAAAGTTTTACATGCAAGTTACTATCCAGCTTATATCTCAACAATCGTTCATGGTATTGACTAGAAAGTTTAGGAGTGTGTTCAGGCCAATCAGGGGCATCAGAAAACCAAGGAGGGTAAAAACCAAGGAGGGTGACTTTTGGACTGAACTTTATACAAATTATGGCCCTTTTCTGACTTGGATACTTGGTTAAAGTTTTGCATGCACATTGTTATTATGCTTATGTCTCAGTAACTAGGCTTAGGATTGATTTTAGACTTCATAAACATATATAAGACTATCAAGGTATATTGTTTTTGACTATTATTATATACAGGGTAAATAAAGGGCAAGAATTGAAATAGATTTCATTTGATTTACCAACAAGCATTTGAAAAGTCGAGCGTGCTGTCCTCTGACAGCTCTTGTTGTTTTTTATGCTCACCGAAGGTGACGCATATAGTCGCCGCTTCGTCCGTCCGTCCGTCCGTTCGTCCGTCCCACTTTCCTTGTCCGGACTATTTCTCAGGAACTAACAGCTTGAATTCAACGAAACTTTATGGGAAGCTTTATTACCAAGAGGAGATGCACATATCGTCAGCATGACCCGGTTCCTAAATTTTTCAAAGAGTTATGGCCCATTGACTTTTCAGCCTATAGTACATATTGCATGATTCTTGTCTGGGCTATTTCTCAGGAACTAATGGCGTGAATTCAACGAAACTTTATGGGAAGCTTTATTACCAAGAGGAGATGCGCATATCGTCAGCATGACCCTGTTCCTAAATTTTTCAAAGAGTTATGGCCCCTTGACTTTTCGGCCTATAGTACATATTGCATGATTCTTGTCCGGGCTATTTCTCAGGAACTAATGGCTTGAATTCAACGAAACTTTTTGTGAAGCTTTATTACCAAGAGAAGATGCGCATATCCTCAGCATGACCCCGTTCCTAAATTTTTCAAAGAGTTATGGCCCCTTGACTTTTCGGCCTATAGTACATATTGCATGATTCTTGTCCGGGCTATTTCTCAGGAACTAATTGCTTGAATTCAACGAAACTTTATGGGAAGCTTTATTACCAAGAGGAGATGCGCATATCGTCAGCATGACCCGGTTCCTCAATTTTTCAAAGAGTAATGGCCCCTTGACTTTTCAGCCTATAGTACATGTTGCATGATTCTGTCCGGGCTATTTCTCAGGAACTAATGGCTTGAATTCAGCGAAACTTTATGGGAAGCTTTATTACCAAGAGGAGATGCGCATATCGTCAGCATGACCCGGTTCCTCAATTTTTCAAAGAGTTATGGCCCTTTGACTTTTCAGCCTATAGTACATATTGCATGATTCTGTCCGGGCTATTTCTCAGGAACTAATGGCTTGAATTCAACGAAACTTTATGGGAAGCTTTATTACCAAGAGGAGATGCGCATATCGTCAGCATGACCCGGTTCCAAAATTTTTCAAAGAGTTATGGCCCCTTGACTTTTCGGCCTATAGTACATATTGCATGATTCTGTCTGGGCTATTTCTCAGGAACTAATGGCTTGAATTCAACGAAACTTTTTGTGAAGCCTTATTACCAAGAGAAGATGTGCATATCCTCAGCATGACCTGGTTCCTAAATTTTTCAAAGAGTTATGGCCCCTTGACTTTTCGGCCTATAGTACATATTGCATGATTCTTGTCCGGGCTATTTCTCAGGAACTAATGGCTTGAATTCAACGAAACTTTTTGTGAAGCTTTATTACCAAGAGTAGATACGCATATCGTCGGCGTGACCTGGTTCCTCAATTTTTCACAGTGTTATGGCCCCTTGAATTTTCTGCCTATAGTTCATGTTGCGTGATTATTGACCGGGCTATTTCTCAGGAATTAAAAGCTTTAATTCAACGAAACTTTATGGGAAGCTTAATTACCAAGAGTAGATATGCATATCGTCGGCGTGACCTGGTTCCTCAATTTTTCACAGAGTTATGGCCTCTTGATTTTTCAGCCTATAGTACATATTGCATGAATCTAATCTGGGCTATTTCTCAGAAAATAATGGCTTGAATTCAGCGAAACTTTATGGGAAGCTTTATTACCAAGAGGAGATGCGCATATCGTCAGCATGACCTGGTTCCTCAATTTTTCAAAGAGTTATGGCCCTTTGACTTTTCAGCCTATAGTACATATTGCATGATTCTGTCTGGGCTATTTCTCAGGAACTAATGGCTTGAATTCAACGAAACTTTATGGGAAGCTTTATTACCAAGAGGAGATGCGCATATCGTCAGCATGACCCGGTTCCAAAATTTTTCAAAGAGTTATGGCCCCTTGACTTTTCGGCCTATAGTACATATTGCATGATTCTGTCCAGGCTATTTCTCAGGAACTAATGGCTTGAATTCAACGAAACTTTTTGTGAAGCCTTATTACCAAGAGAAGATGTGCATATCCTCAGCATGACCTGGTTCCTAAATTTTTCAAAGAGTTATGGCCCCTTGACTTTTCGGCCTATAGTACATATTCCATGATTCTTGTCCGGGCTATTTCTCAGGAACTAATGGCTTGAATTCAACGAAACTTTTTGTGAAGCCTTATTACCAAGAGAAGATGTGCATATCCTCAGCATGACCTGGTTCCTAAATTTTTCAAAGAGTTATGGCCCCTTGACTTTTCGGCCTAAAGTACATATTGCATGATTCTTGTCCGGGCTATTTCTCAGGAACTAATGGCTTGAATTCAACGAAACTTTTTGTGAAGCTTTATTACCAAGAGTAGATACGCATATCGTCGGCGTGACCTGGTTCCTCAATTTTTCACAGTGTTATGGCCCCTTGAATTTTCTGCCTATAGTTCATGTTGCGTGATTATTGACCGGGCTATTTCTCAGGAATTAAAAGCTTTAATTCAACGAAACTTTATGGGAAGCTTAATTACCAAGAGTAGATACGCATATCGTCGGCGTGACCTGGTTCCTCAATTTTTCACAGAGTTATGGCCTCTTGATTTTTCGGCCTATAGTACATATTGCATGAATCTTGTCTGGGCTATTTCTCAGAAAATAATGGCTTGAATTCAACGAAACTTTATGGAAAGCTTTATTACCAAGAGAAGATTTGCATATCATGGGGGTAACTTTGTCCCTCAATTTTTCACAGAGTTATGGTCCTTTGACTTTTATGCAAACGCTATATCTAGTATGATTCTTGTCCGGGCTATTTCTCAGGAACTAATAGCTTGATTTCAACAAAACTTTATGTGAAGCTTTATTACAAAGAGGAGATGTGCATATCTTCGGCTTGACCCAGTTCCTACATCCTCCCACCCATTGACCAAGGTCTTATTTGTAACAATGACGTTCTTCGGGGAGCATCTGTCAGTTCTACTGACTTTCTTGTTATTGTTTATTTCTCAGATTCCTCTGAGTGCTACCCTGTAAGATATCATGTTATTACATTATGAAAACTCATTCACATAAATACATTCATAAACTAAGTCTTTACCTAAGGTTTTATTCTTATAGTGTTCAAAAAACTTCATTTCTGAACAGCTGATCATGTTGTAATTTTGATTTCCAGAAATGAAATTGCCGTCTAAAAAAGATACTGTTCCCTAAAGTATGATTGTTTTGGCACTAATCTCATATTTCTGTAAACATTTCATTCCAAGATAATTGTGCTACAATGTGCCTTCATTTTCCACATGTCTACAATGGAATGACTCATTTTAATTCCATACAATTGAGAAACATGATAATGTTAAAGCCAAAGATGTGGAAAACCAGGTCAACCTTCAAATTTATTTGCATTTTTCTTTATTAAACCTTGCTCATAGAACAGAAAGAAAAAAAGGTTAGAAGTAAGTTGATTTCAGTAGATGAATATTTCAGGATGATAAAGCTTAATATTCTTAAAAATATGTTGTAGATAAAGATTTTTTAGGGAAGGGAAAGGGACTTATGAAATGTGTAGGAGCACACCGAAACATATTAACCCTTTCCCTCATAGAGGATACCATGAAAAGACCTATGCAAACAGCATAAAACCAGATCAGCCTGTGAGTAACTCGCAGGCTGATCAGGTTTTATGCTGTTCGCTTCTCCTCAGTGGTCTGGAAATGAGGATTTTGTAATTAAATTTGGTAAGGTTTAACTGTGGTTTTCTGCAGATCAGGCTTTATGTGGTACCTATTGAGTGCGTCAAAGTGAGTCTATATGAGGGAAAGGGTTAAGAGGAGTTGTATGTTATGTCATCGACCACAACATACCAAAGTCATTATAATAGTTTGGTAGCTCCCTGCTTTGTGCTCAGCATGTAAACTTGGAAGTTCTTAGAGTGCCTGTCAGGATAATGGGTGTGGTATATGCCACATGTCTACGGCGTGATACTGCAGTGTGGCAGCACTATATCTGTCTTCTTGAGACATCGTCTGCAGGTGTCTGAAACACTGTTGGTGGGACCCAACAAAATTGAAACATAATCAAAGAAAATGTTATTTTATAAAATGGTGCACTGGTGTATAGATAGCTTGTTAAAAAGGTAACTAGAAAAAGGTTGACTTCTGAAGTAAAATTTCATTACAGGTACTCAAATTTCTGACCACCTGATAATCTCACAAAGATTCACTTTTAAAGCAGGTGCCATTAAAACGGTGACTCTTTTTTTATGAAGAGGTTCGCTCTTTTCAAAAGTTAAGTTCATTCATTATAAGTTTTCTACATTTTTTTTGTCTCATTCCTTTGGTTTAGACTGTTGTTTCGAAGTGGCTGATACCTATTTAGGTCTATCTGTTGTGCAAAAGATCTACAAGTTCTGCGGAAACACTTCCAGCTGTATATCAATGCTGGTAACTACGGAAACGATGGCCCAGTTGGCAGTCATTGGTGCCACTCTCGGGGAAACGATTGATTTTTACCCCCATCGCTAGAGAGCTGTGGATCAAAAGTCTCTTGTTGTGCAAAGCTGTTTGGTTCAATAGCGTGGACGATTGGATGCATTCAGAATCATTAAAGGCAACAATTAGCGTCGAAGAGCTATCAAACTCTCGCTTCTGTTTATTTTTTAACCAGGGATTTTTGCACTGTATACTTTTGACTATTTCCAAAAATGGCAGAAATCATTGTTTTTACTACTATTTAAATAAGTCATATCTAATTCATAAAGCTGGAAGAGTAAATTGCATTTTAGAAATTGAGTTCCTTTCCTCCTTTTTTTTTTTTACAAACTATCTGATTCAATTTGCTCAACAAGTTTCATAGATTTAATTACAAAAAAAGGAGTGTGATTGAAGGAAGCTGTGTAACAGTTACTTTTGATTGATTTTTGCAACAAATGTGATTGTTCATTAACTATTCAATCCATCTTGTTGGATACACCTTTTTTTTTTTTCATTAATATACAGACATCTTGGCAGCCCAGATATGAATATTGTCGTGGTTGTATTTGCTCTAGATGGACAATAGTATTTTTGGAGGGAGGAAATCCATTGATCTTCATGAAAGGGTTTTTTTAGATTTTGAATAAAAGGAAAAGGTTTTCAAAAAGATGATTTCTCTTTCATTCTTACCATGCTAAGTTTATTAACTGGACCTGTCCTTTTTTCGTTTTGGACTGTTCCATTTGTTGTTTATGGAGGTGCTTGCTGAATAGTGTATAGGGAACGGTGCAGACCACGACCAGATTGCACCGATGTGCAGGCTGATCTTGGTCTGCACAGGGTGCAGTGGCAGTAATGAGTGCTGATGGCATTAATTATAAGGCTTAATTCCCTTTCTCCTACTACTTTTTCGCTTTAAGGGTTTTTAAATATGATACAATGTACTTCATTCTCATGTCATTCAGGCATAGCACAACTGGAAAATGCCATCAATTGAAAGCAACCATTTTGGGTCATTTGTAATCTAGGGGAGTGTTGGCTAGACAGAATGTTGCAAGACACATTTCATTGTAGTTTTCTGATGATTTCCATGCAACGGTGTGTTGAACAAAGACGTTTTAAGGTAGGAGGAGGCACTCTCCCAAGCTGCCTCACACAGAAAATATGGTAAACAAACATGGTTGTGAAGGCTTCTGATTTTCAGTTTCGGGATGGATAATTAATAACTGCTCAATTATAAAATGCAGGAAAACAAAATGTTCTGTTTATCGTTGCTTTGTTAGGCATGAACAGTAATGTTTATGAGATAGATAAATGTTTGAATCATTTGCTCAAGTAGCAAAATGATATTCGTTTTTGCAATAGAAGATAAATGTTGTTTACCTTGGGAGCCATCGAAGTCGAAAACTTAATTTTTGATTAAGATTTTTGCAAAGACCACAAATAACATAAACATACTATGTTGCAATCTTTTGTTTATTCCGTGTGGTGGAGCTTCAATTCTAGGCCAGCCTGATTTTGGATGAGATCAGGTATTATATAATTATACATATAATGCCAGCATTAGTGTCAGCAAGAAGAAGTTGTGTTGTTGTTTTTTCTGTCTAAATTTATTTCAAACTTAAAAGTATATATCAGTCTTACATTTAGTGATCAAAAACAGATAAAGGTCCACATGCAATTGCTCATAAAAATTTCTACTAGAAAATGCTTTAATCACTGAATGCTGACAATTATAACATAAAATCTCCAAACAACAATAGTTTTGGATGCATATATCGTACACACGGTCAGATTAGGCGTAGCTACGTATAAGGCGGATCCTAATTTTTAGGGTAACTTATTTGAAAAAAAAAAAACTTATTGTATCGTATATGGCGAAATATTGTTTTGAAATTTGTGCCGTTGTACATTTTGACAGACTGAAAGCTATCAGTACGTTACCGTGGCTAATCATACGGTGAATCATTTTAATTACATAATTATAGCATAAGATTACGGTTAGACCATTACATTAAGGACGGGTAGGATAAAGGTGACACATTTTCATAACATGACATTACTCAACCGTGTCCCCGCATTCTAAATAACATTGGGGACCAATGTCACCTGTCAAAACTAACAGACATTACGTAACAATTGCTACCTGTCAAGTTTCTCCTGTACATCATGAGGTCCCGTAAAATAAACTTATTGTTTATATTGAAAATGGCTTCCATCAAGTTGTTTCAATTTCTCACGATCATTTTATCATGAAATATACTACACTGTAAACTCCTTATAACGCTCCTCGGAACAACGCTGTATCCAATGTAACGCGGATGTCCATGGACCCCTTTTTTTTTGGAAAAAAATAGCAATTTTCGTATTTTTCGTATGTATCATTCTTTTGTAGCCGCCATTTTTGTTTACAAACAGTGGTTCCCGGTTATCCGCCGATTACCTGATACGTGTTAGTTTCTCTCGCTGTAGGCTGAAAACCAGTCACACTAGTACACTTAGGTGCGTGAACAATGGTAAACAGTCATAAGTCAAACAGTTAAGAAGCCAATATCGGCTATTTTTCCCCCGACTAATGACATGAACCTGTTATGTTTTCGCACTTCAGCACGTGTCAGCACATTTTGATACGGATTATCGATTAAGCACAATAAGAATAAGACAGAAACTGACCGCCGATTTTACCGGTACAGTGTAAGCGGGTGGGTGGGGGATGGCTTTACTCGATATAGCATACAGTATAAGTGGATGGGGGGATTTTAACCTGAAATAGCAATAACGCGGATTCACATAGAGCGCGGATCACCACCTTGGACCCCCAAACCCGCGTTATAAAGAGTTTACAGTGTAGTAGGATAACTTTTAAGAACAAAAGCACTAACCTGGTATTGTTTATTATGATTTCGTATAGACTTTATAGCATATTATGGTATTCATTGGCTTTAAGTATATCCATTTTCTGAGATCGTATGTCATAAATTTCACTTGTCGGTGATTGAAAAAAGAAACCTGAAATGCTGTATATCATCATATAAGGCGCACCCCCTCCATAAACCTGAATTTTCTGGAAAAACAGTGCGCCTTATCTGCCAGTGTATACGGTAACCAAATAATGTCAGAGTTACATTCTTCTAATAAATGTTAAATAGGGCCAAGTAGGTATAAATGTGATGATGTTGCTATTTGTTTGCTTACTGTTGTTGTTTTTTCTGCAGGGTGGATTGGGGATGTGGGGTGCAGCTCTATTTTGTCCTGAGGCCTATTTTTAGCTCACCTGAGCACAACGTGCTCAAGGTGAGCTTTTGTGATCGCCCGGCGTCCGTCGTGCGTCGTTCGTCGTCAACAATTTGACCTTGTTAATACTCTAGAGGTCATATTTTTTGGCCAATCTTCATGAAACTTGGTCAGATTGTTTGTCTCCATAAAATCTTGGACAAGTTCGAAATTGGGTCATGTGGGGTCAAAAAGTAGGTCATGAGGTCAAATCTTAGTAAAACCTTGTTAACACTCTAGAGGCCACATTTTTGGCCAAATCTTCATGAAACTTGGTCAGAATGTTTGTTTCTATAAAATCTTGGACAAGTTCGAATTTGGGTCATGTGGGGTCAAAAAGTAGTTAATGAGGTCAAATCTTAGAAAAACCTTGTTAACACTCTAGAGGCCACATTTTTGGCCCAATCTTTATGAAACCTGGTCAGAATGTTTGTTTCCATAAATCTTGGTCAAGCTCGAAAGTGGGTCATGTGATGTCAAAAAGTAGGTCAATATGAAAAATCCAACATACGTTGCTCATTTATAATCAGGTGAGCAATTCAGGGCCATCATGGCCCTCTTGTTTCACATACTATGATACAATGCAGATCCTTCATAATGCTATGTTTAGGGTTCAGCTCTTTGAAATACAATCTTATATCAGACTGCATTGTTACCTATGGTAACAACAATTAGTGAATTAATAAAGATTTGTGCTCCATGCTTTAATCTGCTCTATTGGCAGTAACACTGTATAGGAACACATAGTAATGGCTCTGTACTATTAACTGCATTTGTATTAGAATTCTTAATTACAGTTTGCCAGTTTTCTCTGTTTCCCTTTCTGTCAAATCATATTATTTATAATTCTTGTCTTGAATGGTATTTTTATATTCATTTCAACACATTTCAGATGTCCACAAGACATTGAGAATTATAAAATCTGAAGACAAACAAGAGAAAATAACAAAAGTATACACTAATTAAAACAGAAACTTGGCTATTGTGTCTGTGTGTTTGGTAATATGGACTTTAATATCACCAGTCTGGTCCCTAATCAGTTTAGATATATTATGTACTCTAGAAATAGAACCAAGAGTCCATTCCTCTATGCCTTTTCATTTGTTAGTTTAAACTTATTTATGTCAGTTGGAAAACAGTCTTGGAAAACTTTAAACATATCTCTCTAGATAGTGCTTGGTATGCTCTTGGAAAGGTCAAGAGCATCTCTTACCTCATCAGTGTTTGAGCCCACAACCTTTGGATCTAGAGGCATGTACCCATGGTTCACACAGGTCTTGAAAAAACCTTTAATTTGATTTCTGTCTTGAAAATCCACTGAAAATCTCAGTTTGCCTTATAAACCCTTGAATAACCCTTAAAATTAACTGAAAGGTCTTGAAAAGCCCAAAAATTTAAAATTTTAATATTCATCATAAAAATGTGTTGATCAAGTTATTAAGAAATCGAGGTTCATCCCTTTCATGCCTTAAAATTTAAAGCATTAGTTGCGGTTTATATAAGTCCTTAATTATGAACTTTAACCCTTTCCCTCATAGAGGAAACCATGAAAAGACCTATGCGAACAGCATAAAACCAGATCAGCCTGCGAGTTAGAGTAACTCGCAGGCTGATCAGGTTTTATGCTGTTTGCTGCTCCTCAGTGGTCTGGAAATGAGGATTTTATAATTAAATTTGGTAAGGTTTAACTGTGGTTTTCTGCAGATCAGGCTTTATGTGGTACCTATTGAGTGCGTCAAAATGAGTCTATATGAGGGAAAGGGTTAAGGCCTTAATAAACCCTTGGAAAAACCCTCAAATTTTGCTTCAGAAAATTTGTATGAACCATGGACTGCCTTACCACCAGACCATGTTGACTAGTGGACCAGTACTTTGTCATGAAACAGATTCTTGCCCACAAATGGGGTCAGTTTAAACTTATTTAATTAACATCAATTTGGAAAAGAGTTCTTACAACTGAAACAAACTCAACAGCAACAATCCTGCGTTACATCTACCATACAGTGGTCACGCGATTCCTCAATGTGGCGATTCATTGAATACCGGCGATGGATCGAGCTACAAGCCCGGTCCCTTGATTTAGCCCTTCTTATTCTATATAAATTTATGGTCGATTCTTCAAACATGCGATTTTAGATTCCTCGAGCTCCGTCCTTGGTCCCTAGATAGTATATCCTATATTATTTCTATGCGATTCCTCGAAGTCGATATCAATACCTACCTATATCTTCCCTGACAACTATACTCCGGCCCTATGACCACCTGTAATTAATACCTTGGTCGAGATGGTTTTCTTTTTGTTTTCACACATTATCAAACCTCCTTAGAGTACACCGGTGAACCGTTTTATTAACACGAATATGTAGAAATTATTTTCGCACCTACTGATCATGTAACAAACTGTGATTGGTCTGCATGATTAATTATTTGTCATTAAAGGAGCCTATTTTGATTGTTTGAGTGTTGTTCTTTTTCTCTGTAATAATTAATTTGAAGAACCACGGTATAAGTGTATATTACAAGAATGTAAAAAAATACGCAGCGCCACCATATACACAAACTAAAACAAGGGGTTTCAATCATATTATCGGTAAAAAAAGAATTTATTTCTGACTTAATTCTCACAATGAAAGCTATGATCGTGTTATTATTGTATTTTTAAACATATGTTTATAAAGTATTATTAAAGGCTAAACTTAATAAAATAATTAATGAAAAGACGACGTTAAGGTATCAACAAATGTAAATGTATTGAATTTTGACACATAAATGATTCCTCGAATACGGCGATTCTTCGAGTTTTTTTGCAGATCCCGTCGACCTCAAGGAATCGCATGACCACTGTATATTAGACTGCACAACTACTTTATAGTAAATATAGTAGGATCTGACCTGAGTTGTTATTTCATATCAAATTTTACTAAATGAGTTCATGAAAATGTTATTAAGCGATACTCTGGTGAGTTTAATAACGTTTTCATGAATGAGTTAATGATAAAATTTGATATGAAATGACAATTCATGTCAAACTTCATGTCAGAATTAATGATTCTTGGGTGAACCTTTATAAAAGTTGCTATAATAAACTTGATCCATGCAGATCTCTGGTTACCATGGCAACAGAAAGAAAAAAAAATGAAAACTTTAAACAGAAATCATCTCCTTCAAAACTACTGGCCAGATTTCAAATGTTTTAGTACAAAATGGTGTTCCTTGTGTAACCCTATACTCAGGTGAGCAATCTGGGGCTTCTGTGGCCCTCTTGTTTAAAAAAAAAAAATAGCGTGTGTATTTCATAAACAAGCTTAGGAACAATTAAACAATTAAAAATATCCAAAAAAGTGGTGAAAATAATTGAAATTATGAAATAGCACAGCCTATCTGTGTGAGATCCCCTACATGGAGATTATACTCGTACCAAACATTTTTACAAAAGTTATCTGAAGTATCTCAAATTTCAGTTAGACTTTGTTTAATTGTTCTTGGTATGATTGTTGACATGGCATTTACAGCTCCATGAACACTTTGATACATGTTCTGAAGAATTCTGGATTCTGTGCCACTTGGCCATTCAAAAGGAACATGCTTTAAACATTTAGCTGTGCTTTGAAGCGAAAGACGTGTTCCGACGTTTCTGAGAAAGAAAGTTGTTTGTGTACTGTATAGTTTATCGATCTGTAAAAACATCGGGAAAACATGTTCAGTTAGAAATTAAGGTTGTACTAGTGAATACCAGTAGATGTTACTTGTTTTGGAAATGGATAGAGTGTTAGTGCTGACTTAGAGCCTCTGTACAATACAAATATAAGTGTGAATTTGCAGTGAGGCAGCACTATATCTGTCCCCAAACTCCACAGCAGTAGTTACCTCCCCTTACAGTTGTCGATAACCACTGCCACCAAAAGTAGATTTCGGCTGATATAGGCCGGATTTACTTTTATCACTTATGACTAGTTTTTAATATATCATATCAATTTCGTTATATTTTACGAAAATAACATTCATGATTTCGATAAGTAAAAAATCAAATCATATAACATTAATTTATAAAATTATAAATGTTGGTCACATGGTTTCAACTATCATCACGTGACTTGTGTGGTGGCAGTGGTTAAAGTAGCGTAGCTTGACGTAACAGGTGCACGGAGTTTGATCTGTCCCATGTAGACCGGAATCCCCATATAATGGAAATACTTTCATTGGGACATTAAACCCAAATGATCACCAAAACTTTTTTTTTTTGAGAAAGAGGGGAGGGGGCACTTTTCGGACTTTTTAATTTTTATTGACATTTTTAGCTTGGCTGGTTTTCAAAGAAAAAAAGCTAAGGTACTATATCACTCTGGTGTCATAACTTCTTAACTATCAAATCTTCTGTCATCAAACTTCATATACTTGTTCACAATCACAATTATTAAAATCTTATAAAGGGCCATAACTTTTTTGTCCATTTTGACCAAATTTATCTTCCCTTTTAAACAAAACAACAAGAGACAAGCGTTGGCATTTGCCAATATTTGATTCTATTCAGTTTCCAATAAGCAATAATTTATGATGTAACAAAACATTTAAGGGAACATTTAAAAGGCTGTTTAATAGACCCTACAAAATATTTATTATATATAATTCATCATCGTATCAAATCATGCATGTATTCTTACAACAAAACTGAGCTTAAAATTGATCTAAAATATGATTTGAGCCATTTGGTTGTTTAGATTCGTAATTTAGATAAATCTCCAAATGGTTAAAATAACAACCTTTAATTGTTTTAATTTACCAAGGAACAAGGACCGAATTTTGCAATATAGATGTTTTGGTTAAATTCTAGTGTGTAAACAAGACTTTTTGATACGTAAGTGGTGCTGCGACCAATTAACTTACAGAATCTTCTTTAACCCTTTCCCTCATAGAGGACACCATGAAAAGACCTATGGGAACTAACTCACAGGCTGATCAGGTTTTATACTGTTCGCTGCTCCTCAGTGGTCTGGAAATGAGGATTTTGTAATTAAATTTGGTAAGGTTTAACTGTGGTTTTCTGCAGATCAGGCTTTATGTGATACCTATTGAGGGCGCCAAAATGAGTATATATGAGGGAAAGGGTTAAATGCCTGCTTATGTGGGCCTGAGGTAAAATTGCTTGATTTTCAGCTGAGAGGTTTTTGGTTTAAGCCCAGCTGCATTTGCGGGGGTTTTTTTTGAATGTCATTTTATTGCAGGATTTTAATTTTTTTCCCAGTATGTTCATTTTTGAAAAGAGGGTTACAATAGCAAATTTGTTTTAAAAAGTTGAAGAATGGTGTCAGTCCCAAAATATTTTTTTCAGTTTAAAAAAATACTGTCACTTTGCATCATTTTAAAAAATTTATCAGATGGAGTACCATCATTCATATGAATATTTGAATAATCTGTTTTCACCACCACCTCATCTGTTTATGAGTTACAAACAAAAAAATGTGGACCCTTACCAGCCATGTTACTATAGTAATATTGTTGTTTTGGGGTCCCCACAACAATATTTCAATCAACATGATGATGTTCAGCTAAGTACAAGTGGAGAAAGACTTCACATGAAAAGTGTGAAGGACTGATCTGAGACTCAAACTAACAGAGGTAAGGGACAATATGACTTAAAGTCAGCAACTAGGACTGGACCACACAGCCACGGAGGTTAGGGACACTTAGTCAACACCTAGGACTGGACCACATCGCCATGAAGGTTAGGGACTATGGCACACTGTCAGCAACTAGGACTGGACCATATTGCCACAGAAGTTTAAGAGACTCTAAGTCAGCAACTAGGACTGGACCACTTATCCACAGAAGTTTAAGAGACTCTAAGTCAGCAACTAGGACTGGACCACTTATCCACAGAAGTTTTAGAGACTCTAATCAGCAATAGGACTGGACCACATTGCCACAGAAGTTTAAGAGACGCTAAGTCAGCAACTTGGACTGGACCACTTAGCCACACAGGTCCAGAGAGTCCTAAAAGGGATGATGGGACACTGTGTCAGCAACTAGGACTAGAAAACACAGCCACAGAGGTTAGGGAATATGTGGCACCAAGTCAGCAACTAGGACTGGACCACACAGTCACATAGGCCATGTCTGTTTTCTTAGAAACTCTGCTGTCATAAGTCAGAACCGTCTCATTTGAAGTTGTTTTTATGAAATCACACAATGTTACAATTTCTTAAGTTTTTTTAACAAAAGCAGTTCTTTTCAGGAATAATAATTACATACAAACAAAGCAGAAAATTTAAGTTTCCCAAGGGAATGTATGTCAAAGAATTACTGGCTCTTGTAGCTGGCATTCGGGGCTAGCAGTGCAGGAATATTGAGTGTCATGAAATGAAACAAGGTATTGTCTGATTGTAACACATGTGGTTGTTTTCGCAGTAATGCATGTTGTCATTTTTAATCGTGCCCTCTTGAAAGAGATGGGGGGAAAAAATGACATGATGTTTGTACACACTGATGATGCAGGAGTTCTTAGCCTTGTCGTTAATGTTGGAAGCTGAGTATTCTCTGCCTCTGAATTTACTCAATGATTTTTTCCCCCCAGTGATAATCTGCTTCATGATGATATTTGCTGCATTTAGAGACAAGTTTGAAAATGTTTAACCAGCTGAGCTATACTTTATTGCTGAATACAGACAGGAAAATTGCAATTGGAGATTTTCTCAGAACATTTTCCTGAGCCACTTGACATATATAAGATGATGACCTATTAAAACCTAAGCAGTTATGAAGACACATACAGGGTGAACACGTTTTATACTGTTTGCATGCATTCATTCTACAGAGAGTATGAACTGCTTCCCCCCCCCCCCCCCCCTAAAAAAAAATAATATGTACTTAAATTTGTTACAGGTCTTGGTGGCCATGTGGTAAGAGCATAATTTGCCCTGAAATCAGGAGGTCACAGATTCTATCCCTGGCAGCAACAAACCATAAGTCATAAAAAATGGTACTGGTATAGCTCCCTTGCTTGAAGCTAAACATTTTAAAGTTAAGTCCAGGACTGGTTGGCTCTGTGTCAGGATAATGTGACTGGGTGTGGTATCATGCCATGTCTACGGCCTGATACTGCAGTGTGGCAGCACTATATCTATCTCAAGTAGACATGTCTCCTTATGTCTGAAATATTGTTGGTGGGATGTCAAACCCAACAAACAAATTTAAAATTTGCTAAAGAATAAACACTTTGACCAAATGGATAAGCATTTGTGTGTGTGTAGGTTGATGGATGGGGGGGGGAGTAATCATGCAGAGGTTTGGTTTTCAACCTTAGTTTAATGAGGGGGTAAATTTCAAATTCCAGAGAGCATTTTAAACAGGTTTATATGATATTGAAAAATGGTGAATCAGTATAAGTTAACAATCTCTCTTTTGAAGAGAAAAAAATAGAAATAGGATTTATGTGTTTTATATGTCACAGCAGACTGAATTATTTATTTTTCTGAGAAATATTTATAGTTATATAAGTTTAAATATGTTTTAACTGTTGCTAAGATATGGCTTTGACTTTCATGTAATGCATTTAATATTTAAAAAAAGGTTTTTGTCAGAGGCTTCTATATTAAAATGAAATCCTTGACCAGATCATGTCTAAAAGCATTGCATCTCTTGGGTATCCCTGGCTGGTAACAGAATTCCTAGAAAAGCTTGTGGTATGACATACGGTGTGCGTTACATATTTTAACCTCAAATGGGAATCAATTTTTTTTCAGATTATACTAATTCCCCCGATGGTTCCTGGGTTGGACTAGTACTTAATCATTTAAATTGACGCAAATATTGGCGAACAGAGTAGACCCAGATCAGACTCCCCTGTAGCTTTGTAGCTTTCTTTTTAATACAGTATGAATGGCAAAGAAAAATTCATTGTTTCATATGCCATTTTAAGTTCATTGAATCATTAATTTGTTTTTGAATATTCATGAAGTAGAGAGTTGATACTGAAAAGGTCCATCAGTTTTGTTTCAAGAAGATCCCTGACAGCTTCTGGACTATCTACAAAATCTTTAATTGTTTTTTGAAATTTCCGATTTGAGCAGCTAAATTGTTAGCAACTTGCAACTGTGCAACTCTCAGTCACACATTTTAGTCATAATCGGAGTCTTAATTATGTAAGGAGTTGAACAACCCCAACATGATAGTACTGACGAGAGCAAACTGGTAACAATTAGTCCATTAGTTCTTGATGATTTTTTTATCATTAGATTTTACACAGAACTAATGTAAATTATTTTCTTCCGAGTTCAGGCTTTTTTTCATCATTTACAGTCTTAAATCAGTCTTCGCCCATTGTCCTTTACTCACTTTGATCACATTCTTCTTTTTATTTCATAACTAGAATCAATTGGTTTTGTATTTTCACTAATAAATTTCATATCTGATCGAGCATTTGTTCAATTTTTTTTTTTCCAAGATTTTTACCCAAATTGTATTAACAGCGTCAGAACAACCTGTATCAAGCTTGTTTGTAGCACAATGAAATTTTTACTGCCTGCTTTCTTCAGAATCTTCGCTCTGTAGCTGAAAGGGGAAAAAAAAGAACAACATTATCTGTGCATTGTAAAAAAGCACCTCTGTTTATGTAAGATTTCACAGTTAAACTGCCTTGAGCAGAGAATGATCAATAATCAGAAAACAGCCTTTTGTTTAATTTTGATGCCAGTACAACTAAATGGAAATTTGCCTAGCAGCAAGCCATATGTTGGATCATTTTTCATGCCTGTTGAAGATGATGTAGTAATGGAAACTAGTTTTTCTATTTTATAATATTTATTTTTAGTCAATTGGGAAGGACTCTTTCCAGAGTATCTAAGTCCCTCTTGACCTCCTACTTCCAGGGTAGAATCAACACTGCTTGCCGTGCATTCAGTTAAGGTGACTGTAAGCTCACATTAGCTAACAGTTGTCAGTTGGTACCCTGCTTACATTATATACTCTAGGATATAACAGGGGTCAAACCGCTCATGTTAGCGACTGTTAAGTTCACTGAAGGCAAGGCTGGAGCAATGCAGAGGAAATAGTCTTGTTGGAGTCTCTGATATTCGAGAATGTTAGTGAGAAAAAATGTTCAAACAATTCAAATTAAAAAAAAAAAAAGAATTAACAAAAATTTAGCTAATTGGTCATTTAGCCCTGTTTGTTATATCTCTACATGTGCTTTCTTGCTGAAACATACATCAAGATCAGGAAATGCTGTACACTGTTGTTGATATAAATTATGGCGATATTAAATGCAACATGATATTTTAATGATGAACGATCAGAAGTTAACATATAGGAGGGAATTGTGCATTTTCTGTAAATTGAGATCTCTCTGATCCTCTGTATGGACAAATTGAAAGAGAGTTTTCTGTGGACAATTACTAGGGACTATTTTGTCTCAAAGGGAGTTGTCTGTAAAGAAATTTATCACGCTTGCAAATCATAAACTCATCTAATTGTATATTTGGTTAGCCATTGTTGATGATGCAGATTCAAACAGTCGTCAAGAGAGCAGAGCCTTATGCAAACAGCTGCTTGAAAATTTGAAGTGCACTTATGTAATGATGATCGTAAAATGGCGACATAGACTGGCTAGAATATTTTTCCCTCTCTCTCTCTCTTTTTTTTTATTTTCTAAAGAAAATAAAGTTATGTTTTTGTTTCTTGTTATCATTAATGTCAGCTTCAACATTTTTATGCCCCTGCATCATTTATGCTCCCATTTGTTTGTCACAAAACTTTAACCTTAACCATAACATGGAAGTCATTCCACCTACAGCCTCCAAACTCCACAGGTGCGTGCACCTTGATGAGCTCTACCTGCCAGGTGACCTTAGCCTTCAAATGACCTTGACCCCCAAGATGTAAGACCGAGGGGGGGGGGGGGGCGTGCATGGTGTTTATTCGAACCTAGCTTGTCTTTTTTTTTTAAACAAATCTTACATTGAATTTTTTACATATTAACACATTTTGTTGTTCATTAACACTGAGCCGATTGATCCAGTATTCAAGTTTAAATTATGACAAAAGTAGAGTAAAGTTCTTCTTATAATATGATTGATTATGTTCATGACCCTTTACCTCATGAATATTCATGTACAAATTCATGACATGATGACTATTAACCCTTTCCCTCATATAGACTCATTTTGACGCACTCAATAGGTACCACATAAAGCCTGATCTGCAGAAAGCCAAACTCAAACCTTACCAAATCTAATTGTAAAATCCTCATTACCAGACCACTGAGGAGCAGCGAACAGCTAAAAACCTGATCAGCCTGCGAGTTACTCGCAGGCTGATCTGGTTTTATGCTGTTTGCATAGGTCTTTTCATGGTATCCTCTATGAGGGAAAGGGTTAACTTACTAAACTATAAATGGTATATGAACCAGTGGCTTTTTCTTTGCAATGCAGATAGAGTTTGAGCTACAATATTGTATGAGCAAACAAGAGACCACTATCTCCTAAGATGAGCAGTCTGATCTGGGTCTTCTGTGTTTGCCAAGGTGTCAAAATGAGGTAAAAAGTTAATTACATGAATAACATGCTGACACTTCTACCACTGTGTGCATGAAGGTAATGCTGCTTGACCCTTGACCTTATATAATTAGTTCTTTCAAATCCTTGACCTTGACCATTTCTATGACCTTTATTTAAGGTCAAATACTAATTAATAAAGATTGGTAGCTTTATAGGTAATTTTGTTCTAAGGAATAGTTTGTCAGTTTAGAGTGTTTGTGTATTAATGTGAATAGAGCATTTGTCTTATAGATCCTCAATTGCAACATAAAAAAGTCATTAAAAAAAAATACTTGTATAGCTTTCATTAATGGCATGAAGTTCAGCACTTGGAGGACTCGTCAGACCTGTTTCAGGTCATTCCTTGTGGTTTCCTGCTATTTGTCTACATTAAGAATTATCTCAGAATTTTGATAAATATGCTTTTCAATGCTGTGAACTTGAGACTGCCTTTGTGACCAATGCAGACCAAGATCAGCCTGCACATTCATGCAAACTGATCATGGTCTGCACTGTTCAATATTTTGGCAAGCATCCATCTCCATAAGCAACTAATTATATAGTCCAAAATAAAGAGTGGACAAGTCCAGTTAAGAAATTTAGCATGGTTAGGGTTAATATGGATAAAAAAAAATCTTTTTTTTCCCCCATATATTTATAGACAGTATGTATTTTAACCATCATTTTTTTTCCATCAAAGACATGGATTCTTCCTTCCTGACGTAAATTAGACGCTACTTCCTGCTTCTTATTTTTGTTATCACGTCTTCATGTATATCAGAATTTTAGCACAATCAATACAGGAACAGAATTTCAATGCCCAAAGGTTTTCTTAACAATAAGAAACATTGTCTGTAATTATGTAAAATAATAGTCACCGTAATTAGGAGTTATAATTTACTTCAAAAGCTAGCAGGCTAAATGGGTCTGTAATGGATGTAAGTTTTTAGAAGGTGGCATTATGGCCGGACTCTCGAGTCTCAAAAATATTTTGAGTAGCGTTGGAAAAATTTTCCAAGAGCCTTTATTTGTATGTGTAATACCTTAAAGCCATCATTTAACTGGAAAATATGGCATTGAGGGTATAGAACCTTTTTTTTTTTTATCAGTTATCTGGTTTGTAAATGGAGACGCCATTGGTCATAACTTTTGGGGAAATCGTTATTCTAAAAGCAACACATATAATATGAGAGCTGTGTATTAAAGGGTAACATTATTGTTATGCTACCATCCCCTGTAGCAGAGTGGATAGAATGTCTGCCTCGGGAGTGGGTGGTTGTGGATTTGATCCCTGGCCACAACATACCAAAATCATGAAAAAATTATGGTACTGGTATGCTTGGCACTCAGCATATAAGGGTAGTTCCAGGACTGGTTGGCCTGGTGTAAGGATAATGTAATTGGGTGTGGTATCATGCCACATGTCTACGGCGTGATACTGCAGTGTGGCAGCACTATATCTATCTCAGGTAGACATCATCTCCCGATGACTGAAATATTGTTGATGGGATGTAAAATCCAACAAACAAACATTGTTATGCTCTCATTTACTTTGGGACATGGTTTAAGGGATTTTGTCTTTATAATATAAAAGTGTAATTTTTAGTATAAAAGGTACCATAACATCCAATGTTTAGTGCACACCCACACTTTGAGGTTTAAAACCTAAGAGAAAAAAATATTTCCCTTCTTTAATATGCATCCCTTTTTTGTACCACAAGTAGGCTGCCATCTTGTTTTGCCGTGGGTGATTTGCGGATGCCCCAGAAGAACCAGTCTGATCAAGGTCTTAATTCTCTCATTTGGTATCATTTAGTTCAGATGCAATGCAGTGTGAAGAACAAAGAAAATTCCATAGTTTCAAAAACCATTTAAAGTTCAGTAAAATAAATATTCATCACAGCATATATCTGTACATGAATATTCATGAGGTACATTTTGAGGGAATTATTACTGAATTATGAGCCCAAAGTTCCTTGAAGATACAGCGTCTTGTGGCACCTTACATATGAATTGATATTCCTACCCTTAATCAGCCTTAGTATTGTTTAATCAGATATGTTAATTCTTTAAACCAAAATTCATGATATAAATTTATATGAAGTAACCCAAAAAAATATTTTAGGCCATTAATCTGAAGATTTAAAAGTTGTATTTTCTGCCTTAGGTATGCACATTGCTGCCTGCTATGCAATGCTGTATATGCAATGAAAGTATTTTTTCTAAGAGTCTAAATATAAACTTGTACGTTTGCATAAAACTATTTTTGACTGTAATGAAATAATAATAAATATATCCATGGAACTACTTTTTATATCCCAGATAATTTCTTCATAGTATTTTCTTTGGATCATAAAGTCAAGTTGTATTTTCTCTGCATGATATAACAAGAAAAGGTTAAAAAAATATGTTAAATCTTTATTTCTCTAGTATTAACTTAAAGTACATTGTTACTTGATCTCCAGGTTAGGTCCGCCGGTTTATCTAAATTCAAATTCTCATTCACTTGAACCTGATAGAACGAGAAGCTGGATGAATAAGAAAGTATTGAAATTTATGAATGATTTTTTTCTTCATGTGTAGAATCTTTAGTGATTCTCTAGAAAAAATGTATTGAATAGCTTAAGGTATGTTAAAAAGAGGTAAAAAATACAAAAAGAAGAAAACAATATTCTTACCCTCATAATGTTTAATCAGAGATTAACAAGCCTCTGGGTGTTTTTTCAGTGTTTCTTGTGTTGCAAACAGTATCATCTCTATAATGTTCCCCTACTCAAGTACTGTTAATGTTTTTTCTTTCTTTCTGTTGCATTGAAATGAGATTCTTCAAAAATGTATGAAGTGGTTTGTTGAATGATGTGATGTGTTTGCAACATTAGGATAGCTTTAAATGATTAGCAAAAACTATAAATATAAATCATGGTCAAGGAGGAGTTTGCAAAATTGAAATCATACTCTAGTCTCCAGCGAAGGCGCCTTTTATTTCATAAGATAGTAAAATCATCTGTTAATTTTTAGCTTTAGTTACGTCATTTAACACAATGATGAAGCACAGGAAATCCAGATCAGAGCAATTTTTACCATGCTTGGCAGTGTTTCTTTATTGTCTCCATGGTGATGAGGTGTTGTGAACCTGAGCAGCCTGTAAGTAGCTGCCCTGTGTTCAGTTATTGGTAACAGTTCCTAATACTATCGTTTACATCCCTGTTGTATCATAGCATATAGTGTGTAAACAGGGAACCAACCAACAAACAGTTGCAAGTGTTACCCTTAACTGATAACAAGGCTTTTTTTGCAGGGTTGGTTGTATACTGGTTGCCAAGGTCGTTCCCTAGTAACATCAACAACAACAACAACCAACCTCAAAATTTATAAGAATCTCAAAATTCTATCTTAAATATTGTTAAATATTGAATGCCCTATTCTGTGTGAACTTGCAAAAAGTAAAATTACAAAGTCTTTACTCTCACAGGTAAAGAATAAGGGTGTTTTAGAGCTTTAAACTAATACATGTATTAGTTAAAGAAGATCTCAGGTATGGTAGATTTGTAAAATGTAGGGCAGATTATATTGAATTAATATGGCATGAAAATGCATTTTAAACTGAAGATAAGACTGTGATATTTTCCATAATTATATATGTTCAATGTGATTATTTGAAATAGGAAAAAGTCCTCTGACACCTTGTCAGTCTTTTAAAAACTCTTCTCAGTTCGATAATCTCACCTTAAAAATAATCTATTAGGGATGATTAAGTGATGTAAAGATACATGAAAATACATGATCATATAATAGAAGATAATTATACCAGAAAAAGTAGATATTATATGTAAATAATATCATAGTAGATTGATATTATATGCAGATATTATTTATATGCAGATATTATATGTAGATAATATCATAAGTAGATAGATATTATATGCAGATAATATTTATATGCAGATATTATTATATGTAGATAATATCATAAGTAGATAGATATTATATGCAGATAATATTTATATGCAGATATTATTATATGTAGATAGTATCATAAGTAGATAGATATTATATGAGGATAATATCATATGTAGATAATAGCATATGTAGATAATATGGTATGTAACCACCAGTCATGAAAGAAATATGTATGCTCCCCTATAGGGTTTGAACCTGTATCCTTTGCAACCTGAGTCTTGTACATTTTCACTAGAACACAACACATTGCTTGTTTTGCATGTCTCTTTTTAAGTCACAAAGATTCTCAATCATTGTAGTAACAAAAAATGAAAAAAAAAAAATGTTGCTGATATATAGTATAAGAAGAGGCTGGGTTGGGTTTTCTAATGATTTAAAGGCAATAAAAGGAATCACTTTTATACCTGTTGTTTGTCCCTTTAGAAGACTAAAGGCAAGGAGAGAGGGTCACATTACGTATGTTGGATATTCAGTGGGAATGTGAGGGTGTGTTTATATTTGAATCAAATATGACATAATAAAGTCAACAGAATACATTAAAAATATTAAAAGAATTTTCTTAGTTGGTGGTTCTTGACATACTTAAATTGAAAATTGTATATATCCTTAACCCTTACCCTGCTGGAACCGTAAGTGCTAACCTTTGCCACCAGTAAAGAGCCAGGCCAGCCTGCACATCCTGGCTCTTTACTGTTGGCTGACCAAGTATAAGTTTTCATCTCGTTATCCCAAAAATTGATAATGGACAGTTCCAAAAGAGATGCCGGCTAAGCCCATTTGAGAAATTCAGCAGGTTAAGGGTTAAATTTACTGTACAGTAACCATGTTAGGTGTTGTTTGGAGAATGTTGGGATCAGAGTCTTATCTGTCCTGATGTCATGGCTGTCTGTCAAGTGATTATCATGGCCTAGTTATTAAGAAAAGCTTCACAAACTTCCCACATAATAAAACTGACATTTTTAACATTTGTAATGAAAGTTGCCTGAAAATCATCAATTTTATTTGTTCCACTTCAGTGTCTTGTCCTTGAAGATCTGGGGATCGCTACTTAAATGTTTTGTAATGTTAAACCCTTGGTGAACATTTTGTTAAACATATATTGTGATACATCATTAATCCATAATATATGAATATCATTCATATTGATATATGCCACAGATGCTACTTTTTCCAAAAGATGAAAGCTAATTTTGTATTTGAGTGTTTGTGTGCTGATGTCTTGAGAATACATTAACCCTTTCCCTCATACAGACTCATTTTGACGCACTCAATAGGTACCACATAAAGCCTGATCTGCAGAAAACCACAGTTAAACCTCACCAAATTTAATTACAAAATCCTCATTTCCAGACCACTGAGGAGCAGCGAACAGCATAAAACCTAATCAGCCTGCGAGTTACTCGCAGGCTGATCTGTAAATCGCAGGCTGATCTGGTTTTATGCTGTTCGCATAGGTGAGGGAAAGGGTTAACAAATTTAACATCCTTAACTGATAATTACACCAGTTTTCAGCCCATAATTTGGATAAACTGTCTGTCCTTTTAAGTCGTGTTGCTCCATATGGACATACTCAGTTCGGAATACTTATCAGCAGTTCTAGTTGAACACTCAAATAGCTTTAGATGAAAGTACTGTAAACACTCATGTAACTACAGTGCACATTTCTTTGTTTAGAGAATTGGTGTGCACTATATGTAAGAATTCAGTTTTTTTTTGTTGTTTTTTTTCCCCAAAGTTTTCCCACCTACTAAAAAGCCATATTGGCAAAGCCAAGGGTAGATTTCATACTTTCAGTTGGTATTTAAGCTTTATTGTTATACTTGCCTGTAAATTGTTTCTGTTTGTGATTTCTATCATATTTTTATGAATTGAATGCTTACAAATCATTGAGTATTCTCATTTTTTTGTTTATTTTGTTGCAATACAACCAGAAATTCTGTACTTTACATAAAAATTAATTGTTGATATACAGCCTAATGCAATCTTGGCATTGTAATTACTGAGACCAACCATAACTATATAATCAGTTTATTGTGGTTAACAAAGTCAAATGATATTTTGACTAGTTTGTTTCATTATGGACAGAACTGTTTGGTTTATGATGTGTACTTCAAATACCAATAGACGATAACAGGAAATCAGGTGAGTGGGGTTTTCCATGTATGTATAAATATCAAACGTGTTCATGCATTTTTGTTAAAAAAATGCTGCACAACAGTAATTCTGTTGATTCTCTTTGTAGACCTTTATCTATTTCTAATGGTAAAACTGTGTTTTTACCTACATATAACTGGAAAATAACACTGTGTTTGTTATTCTAGAGTAATGGTAAAACTGTGTTTGTACCTACATATAACTGGGAAAATCCACTGTGTTTGTTATTCTGGAGTAATGGTAAACCTGTGTTTGTACCTACATATAACTGGAAAACCCCACTGTGTTTGTTATTCTGAAGTAATGGTTGAACTGTGTTTGTACCTACATAATAACTGGGAAACCCCACTGTGTTTGTTATTCTGGAGTAATGGTTGAACTGTGTTTGTACCTACATAATAACTGGGAAACCCCACTGTGTTTGTTATTCTGGAGTAATGGTTAAACTGTGTTTGTACCTACATATAACTGGGAAAACCCACTGTGTTTGTTATTCTGGAGTAATGGTACTGCAGTGTTTGTTATTCCGGAGTAAGGTAAAACTGTGTTTGTACCTACATATAACTGGGAAAACCCACTGTGTTTGTTATTCCAGAGTAAGTCTATTGGGAAGGGACTTGCTGCAAACATACTATTAAAGGTGTCAACATTTAAGACTTATTATTCAAGCTATTGGTTATAATTAACAACAAGGTAATAATGCAAATATCATATGGATCCTAGAGGTGTTAATAATAATCGTCACAATACTTACTTGCGGAAACAGTAGAACATTAGTCATCTGAAGTGCACTCGAACATCCGCAAAACACCCACAGCCAAATAAACAGAGCTTTATAATTGTGAAAATACTCATCAATAGAGCTGTAGATGAAAATATTCATCAGCAAATTCTAGGATGTACTTTTGATGGAAGAGCTCATTAGCATAGCTTTTATTAGACACTTTATAATAAGTATGATTTAATTGGACAGGTTTTTCAACAAAAAATTCCGTCCTTTCAAATGATGATGTCTGGGCTGGCGGCGTCATTGTCGGTCAACGTCGTTGAGCATCCGCTCAGGTTGACCTTTTTTAAATTTGGTTTAAGTTTTGCATGCAAGCTACTGTCCAGGTCATATCTCAATGATCATTCATGGTACTGACTTGAAAGTTTATGAATATGTTTAGGGGCATCAGACAACCAAGGTAGATAACTCTTGACTGAATTTAATGAAAATTAAAGTACCTTTTCAACTTAGAAATTTTGGTTAAAGTTTTGCATGCAAAGTACTTTTATTCTTATATCTCAGTATCCAGGCATGCAATTGATTTGAAATATCTTAAATATGTTAAGGGGTATCATACTATTAAGGTAGATAACTCTTGATGGAATATATAACAAATTATAGCCCCTTTTAAATTAGAAATTTTGGTTTAAGTTTTGCATGCAAAGTACTTCCATACTTATATCTCAGTAATATGCATAGTAATATGTGATTGATTTGAAACTTTTTTAATATGTTCACTGGTATCATACAATAGAGAGAGATAGTTTTTTATTAGTGACATATTGGCCATTTTTTTACTTAGACCTTTTGGTTTAAGTTTTGCATTGAATAGGAAATTTGGCTAACGTTTTGCATGCAAGCTACTATCTCAGAAATTGTTAACGGTATGGACTGAAAAGTTTATTAGTTTGTTCAGATGCATCAAAAATCCAAGGAGGATAACTCTTTAACTGAATTTATACAAATTATGGCCCTTTTCTAACTTGGATATTTTGGTTAAAGTTTTGCATGCACAGCTTCTCAGTAACTAGTCATGGAATCAGTTTAAAATTTCATTAACATATATAGAGGTATCACACTCTCTATATCATTTTTGACTATTTTTATATACAGGATATGTAAAGGGCAAGAATTGAAATAGATTACATTTCATTTACCAACAAGCATTTCCAATAGTTGAATGTGCTTTCCTTTGACAATTCTTGTTTTAACATGCTATAACTATGTACTTCATTGGATTGCTTCAATATTTGGACAGTTGCAAGAGTGGAAAACCTTTACATTATGTGCAGTTGACCTTGTGACCTTGACCTTTGACCTTCATTTTATGAAGAAAAAGCAGCATCTGGACAGGTCTTGTGATCCTGAAAAACCCGTCCATAATACCATCAAGTCTTATAAGCAATTATAAATGAAGCTGTGGACAAGAGCTTTGTATGAAAAAAAAAAAAAATTCGCGAAAGTGCCAGTGAACCAAGTTTGAATCATCATCAAGCAGTATAGTCTCTGTTGCTTTTTCACACTAAATCTCTTATTAAAATATTTGTCGGCAAATATCTGTTCATGAATATCATGGTTAATGTATGAGTTTGAATAACTCCCGAACGAAGCCTGTTGAGTCTAGAACAATTGAAAGCTTGCTGTATAACACTGACCCTCTTTCCACTCCCCCTTCTCCATTGATCTTCTTTAATTGTAAGGACCAGTGACAACAAGCAGGATTATGACTTATTGATATTTCTGATATTTTCTGGGGAAAATCCTCTTTACAGAAGAGAACAATATTGATGTTTTGACTGGCTTAAGCCCTTATTATTTCATACTGTTCCCAAAGCTCATGATTCTGTTACTATGTCAGTGGAATCTAGGGTATAGTATGTCCTTCATACTAAATATAGTTTAATTAAGTTTGAATTTCACTTTAAGTATAGAAAATATGTTCTGCATGGTTTCAGATTAACCCTTTCCCTCATATAGACTCATTTTGACGCACTCAATAGGTACCACATAAAGCCTGATCTACAGAAAACCACAGTTAAACCTTACCAAATTTAATTATAAAATTCTCATTTCCAGACCACTGAGGAGCATTGAACAGCATAAAACCTGATCAGCCTGCGAGTTACTCGCAGGCTGATCTGGTTTTATGTTGTTTGCATAGGTCTTTTCATGGTGTCCTCTATGAGGGAAAGGGTTAATGTGACTGTTTGGTAGTATCATGCTATATGTCTACAGTGTAAGCCAGTACTGTATCTGACTCATTTAGATGAAGTCCCTACTATATAGAGACTGACACACAATTTGTTGGCTGTTAAAACATTGCCAACATCTATACATGTTTGTTCTGACTTGAGTTATAATTCAATTACCACTGGATTAAGGAATAGACAGAAGTCAGCTTATGTCTTAATTTTATAGATTTTTATTTTATGTATTCATTTTTAGTTCACCTGAGCACAACATGCTCATAATGAGTTATTAGGATCACCCGTCATCTGTCGTCAACAGTTTGCTTTAAACGACATCTCCTCTGAAACTGCTGGACAGAATTTGATTAAACATGGCAGGGATGATCCTTGGGTGAACCTTCACAAAAGTTGCTAAAATAAACTTGATCCATGTAGAACTCTGGTTGCCATGGCAATGGAAAGAAAAAAAATTAAAACTTTAAAAATCATCTCCTTCAAAACTACTGGTCAGATTTCAAAATGTTTTAGTACAGATGTTCCTTGGGTAACCCTCTGCCAAGATTGCTAAAATTATTCTGATCCATAAAAAAAAATGGCTGCCAGGGATGGGGCTAATTTGCCTTTATATGTATATAGTGAAAACTTTAAACAACATCTCCTTTTGTTTAAGTACAGATGTTCCTTGGGTAACCCTATATTAAGGTGAGCTATCCAGGGCATCTGTGACCCTCTTGATTGTTATTATTTCAGGTAATTAACAGCAAGAAAACACTTCCTTTTCCAAATGTCATAGATTTTGTAGGAATATTTTACTCTCTGACAAACATACTACTTTTCAAACCATGTGCTCTTTCTTTATTGAAATTTCAATATGTAGGTCTCTTCATGTCTATAGTTTTGCAATACCAATTATCTACATACCTTGAAAATATGCAGACTACAAAATTTGTAATGATAGATGGAGTTTCCCATAATTCCTATAATTACCTGACAGGAAGTATTGACATTGTGTGTTGTGGTTTAATTTGTATCAACTTTTAAAGTCCCTTTATGGACAAGATAGAACAATGAAACAAACATAACAGTTAGTCAGTAAAGGTGTTTTTGAATTGAGCCTGTTTCAGTTAACCCTTTCCCTCATATAGACTCATTTTGATGCCCTCAGTAGGTATCGCATAAAGCCTGATCTGCAGAAAACCACAGTTAAACCTTACCAAATTTAATTACAAAATACTCATTTTCAGACCACTGAGGAGCAGCGAACAGCATAAAACCTGATCAGCCTGCGAGTTACTCGTTTTATGCTGTTCGCACACGTCTTTTCATGGTGTCCTCTATGAGGGAAAGGGTTAAGGTAAATTTTCTATTAAGAAACTCATTCTTTCTCTCTATCTTAAGGTAACCCCTTTTAAATTTTTCAAATGCTTAAAAAGAATTAAGTGCAGATACAAGCATCCTTTGACTTGGAGTTACAGGCTCTTTTGCATAATCACAATTTAATGATGGATGGATGGATTACCTGAAATGTTGCAAAATATATAAGATCATTAAATTTCTGTTGATATCTAAAATATGTGTATAATTATGTAGATGTTAACTTTTGTGTTTTACCCTTACCTTTGCGAATAGTGCAGACTAAGATCAGTCTGCACACCTGTGCAGTCTGATCATGGTATGTACTGTTCACTATTTAGTCAGTTAACTTTCAGCAAGTTCCCCCATAAACACACAATGGTACAGTCGAAAATAAAGAAAGGACATGTCCTATTTAGAATAGTGAAAGTTTCATTTTACTGACCTGCAAGTTACTTGAGAGCTGATCTGGTTTTAATACTGGTCGCTGGAGTCATTTCTTTGATACAATTGTACAGTTGTTGACAGTGTTTTTTACTCATTTAACCCTTTCCCTCATATAGACTCATTTTGACGCACTCAATAGGTACCACATAAAGCCTGATCTGCAGAAAACCACAGTTAAACCTTACCAAATTTAATTACAAAATCCTCATTTCAAGACCACTGAGGAGCAGTGAACAGCATAAAACCTGATCAGTCTGCGAGTTACTCACAGGCTGATCTGGTTTTATGCTGTTCGCATAGGTCTTTTCATGGTGTCCTCTATGAGGGAAAAGGTTAAACAAACATGAAACTGATTCCCTAACAAGTATGATAAAGCCTCACAGATCATTAGAAGAAATATAAAAAAGTTTTTTCTTCTCTCCTTCATTATACAATGTTAGTGAAGTCTTTGTTTCCTAATAAATAAACTCGGCAAGTGTTGGTCATTCTGCACAGGAAAACGCTATGCTTGTAAACACCCACTTCAGGGAAATTATTTAAATATAGAATAAGTTTAAGTAGGTACATACGGTACCATATGACAAGTTCCACTTTATGGCATTTTCAACAGTTTTGGGTAGCAAAGCATATGCGTGAATTGTGAATATGATCAAACACGGAATTTTTTTTTTAAATATACTGTTTGTAACGCTATTGTCTTTTTTTAGCTCACCTGAGCACGTGTGCTCAGGATGAGCTTTTAGGATCGATGAATGTCCGTCGTCCGTCCGTCCGTCTGTCCGTCCGTCCGTCGTCCGTCGTCCACAATTTATTGTTTGCACTCTAGCATCTTCATTTTATGAGCAATTATCTTCAAACTTTAAAACAATGTTTATAACCATAAAATCTCGGCCAAGTTCGATTATGGCTGATATCGGAACATTAGGTCAGGAGTTATGCCCCTTTTAAAATTAAAAAAAGCCAGTTTTAACATTGTTTGCACTCTAGCATCTTCATTTCATGAGCAATTATCTTCAAACTTTACAATGTTTATAACCATAAAATCACGGCCAAGTTCATTATGGCTGATATGACATTTTCATTTCATGAGCAATTATCTTCAAACTTTAAAACAATGTTTATAACCATAAAATCACGGCCAAGTTCAATTATGGCTGATATCGGAACATTAGGTCAGGAGTTATGCCCCTTTTAAATTAAAAAATCCATTCATTGTTTCACTCTAGCATCTTCATTTCATGAGCAATTATCTTCAAACTTTATATCAATGTTTATAACCATAAAATCACGGCCAAGTTCGATTATGGCTGATATCGTACCATTATGTCAGGAGTTATGCCCCTTTTAATATTCAAAAAATGCCATATTTCAAGTTGTTTACACTCTAGCATCTTCATCTTTTGAGCAATCCTCTTCAAACTTTATGGCAATGCTTATGACCATAATGTCTCGATTGAGTTTGATTATGACTGAGATCAGTTGATTAGGTCAGGCGTTAAGCCCCTTTTAATATAAAAAAATGCCAGATTTCACGTTGTTTACACTCTAGCATCTTCATCTTTTGAGCAATCATCTTCAAACTTTATTACAATGTTTATGACCATAAGATCTCGATTGAGTTCGATTAATGCTGAGATCCATCAATTAGTTCAGAGTTATGCCCCTTTTAATCTTCAAAACATGCCAGAAATCACTTTGTTTACACTCTAGCATCTTCATCTTTTGAGCAATCATCTTCAAACTTTATGACAATGCTTAATGACCATAATGTCTCGATTGAGTTCGATTATGGCTGAGATCCATCAATTAGGTCAGGAGTTATGCCCCTTTTAATATAAAAAAAGCCATATTTCACATTGTTTACACTCTAGCATCTTCCTTTTTTTAGCAATCATCTTCAAACTTTATGACATTGTTAATGACCATAATGTCTCGATTGAGTTCAATTGTGGCTGAGATGGGTCATTTAGGTCAGGAGTTATGCCCCTTTTAATACAAAAAATACAAGATTTCACTTTGTTTATTCTCTACCAACTTCATTTTTTTAATAATCATTTTTAAACTTTAAGACAATGTTTATGCCTATAATCTCACAATCGGGTTCAATTATAACTGATATTGACTCGTAAATTTAGGAGTTATGCCCATTTCACCATAAAAAAAAGCCAGATTTCACTTTTACACTCAAGCATCTTTATTTCTTAAGCAATCATCTTTCTCAGGTGAGCGACCAAGGGCCATCTTGGCCCTCTTGTTTTTTTTTCTTATGAAAAGATGCATTGGGTGACCATGCGTCTGTAGATGGATATAAATAGATGTAATGCACACCGATAGGTAAAAATAAATTCTTAGCCAATGACCATCTGTGAACAAGCTGCTTTAAAAACAATGGTGGAGAAGGTATTGTAGGCTGCTTTAGGTTTAACGCATATCAGCAGGATGTTTCTTTATTCACCTTTAGGTAGGGATTTATCCCTATACTGTTGTTTACAATATTTCACCCATGTCATAATAATGGAGGGGATCAATCCAGGTGGTTGAGTGGTTAGCACCAGTGAATAGAGTTTGTAACACTAATATGTTTGGCCAAGATGAAGCTTGGGTTTGATCCTCTACATTGACATACCAAGGTAAATAAAGGACCCCTAGGGTTGTAAAATTCCTGTAATTATCACTTGCCCTTCACAAATATGAGATGATTTTTCACTCAGCCTGCTCTAATATTCACTTACCATGATTAGTGAAAAAAGTGAAATCTTATAAAATTATCCTCATTGCTTGAGGATTAACAAACACTTAATTAAAACCAGACCGACCTGAAAGTTTCTTGAGTGCTGATCTGGTTTTGATACTTGTCACATGAGTAATTTCTTTGGTAGAGTACAATTGATGAATGTGTTTTTTTTACTCAACTTTGCAAGGTCAGCAGGTGAAAAAAAATCACATATTAACTATGTAGACCCTGTACGAAGAAGTCTACCTGATATTCAAACAAACATGGGTAAACCTTCGCTTCCTCTCTCTGCCTTGATGTTTATATTTCAATTTCAATATTTAAACATCATTCAAGTGACACTTCAGTCACCACCTTTTCTCCCCATTTTACTCGGCCTAAATGTTTTGAGTGTACATAAAGTGTAAAGTCTTTATATTCCTGTATATGCCATTAGTTTGTGTAACACTGTCATTTACCTCATGAATATTCCTGTAGAAATTCAAACCTTGATGAATATTCATTTACTGTTTTTTGAATGGTATATGAGACAATAGATTTTTTTCCTGGGCCTGGATTTAAGGAACTGTCTGATGTGGGTCTTTTCTGTTTGCCAATCCATCAAAATGTATCAATATCTCAGGTACAGGATAAGTAAAGCATGTGTATTTGTTTTATAAATGAAATGCAGTCATGAATAATGCTATTCCTTAAAGTGCAGGTGACTGTTCAGCAGAGCTCAAAAACACAATTAAATAATTACTTTGGACTCCTAAAACCACGCTGCTTAAAACAGATATACAGGCTCACAGAATAGAACAGATATTTGTGACTAGTATGACTTAAGCATATTAGCTTATCATTATATTCATAAAGTAATACATGTTACAGTTACCATATTGGTGGATAATATTCAACATTACAGAATTTCAATTGTGGGGGTAAGATTATATTCAACATTACAGTATGTTGGGATAAGAAAATAGTCAACATTACAGTATGTGAGGGGAAGAAAATATTCAACATTACAGTATGTGAGGGGAAGAAAATATTCAACATTACAGTATGTGAGGGGAAGAAAATATTCAACACTACAGTATGTGGGGGTAAGATAATATCCAACATTACAGTATGTGAGGGTAAGATAATATCCAACATTACAGTATGTGAGGGTAAGAGAATATTCAACACTACCGTATGTGAGGGTAAGATAATATCCAACATTACAGTATGTGAGGATAAGATAATATCCAACATTACAGTATGTGAGGATAAGATAATATCCAACATTACAGTATGTGAGGATAAGATAATATCCAACATTACAGTATGTGAGGGTAAGATAATATCCAACATTACAGTATGTGAGGGTAAGATTATATTCAACACTACAGTATGTGAGGGTAAGATATATCCAACATTACAGTATGTGAGGGTAAGATTATATTCAATATTACAGTACATTACAGTATGTGAGGGTAAGATTATATTCAACATTACAGCATGTGAGGGTAAGATTATATTCAACATTACAGTATATAAGGGCAAGATAATATTCATTAAAATTCTGCACTGAATTAGTGTCATTTGCACTCAAGTAAGGCAATGTATGTTCATGATAATTGTCCATTAATTAATTTTAATATTTCAATCTATATTTATCACAGGTATACTCTTCCTAGAGTGAGGTGATTACTAGAGATGATGATGATGATGATTTAGGTCATCTTATATGGTAAAAAAGAATGAAAAAAATTGTTTTCAAAAATTCCTTTACGGCAAAATAATTTACAAACCTGCAATTTACATTTGTAGAATATTTTAAAAGATCATTCTGTGTGTAAATTTGAACTAAAAAAAGACCCTTAAAGACCAGGTAATTACACTTCTGCATTGAAGTTTGCCTCTTGATTTTACAATGTGAATCTCTCAATCTTTATTATTACTATGTTTGATCTAAATTTGTTTTCATGGGTTTTTTCCTACTGTGCATGAAAATATATCAAAAGAATTATAAAGGACCTTTTTATTATCCTTTTGAATGTAGAAAGTCAATTATATACTTTCTGTTCAGAGTGTATGAACAAGGTGTCTATGATTCCCGTTTAAAATTGAGGCCAAACCATTTTTAACTGTTGTTTTACCATACTTAAAATTTGATTGTCAAACCCTATTTTTTAGCCTTATAGAGAAATTAGGCTTAAAATAATATCCTATTATTTAGCCTTATAGAGCAATTAGGCTTAAAATAAAAAGAGGTTTCTCTGGCCATCCTATATTTTGTTCTAAAGTCTGATAATTCCAGCATTGAGTGAGAGAAGGTTAGACCAGCTAGACTGAAGCTACAGTCTGATGTCAATTTAGAAAAATATTTTTTTTTATCAAATTATTGGCTAGTGTATCTACCTTTGTGTAGTGCATTTAACTGAGAGAAGGATGAGAAAAAGTGCAAGTAGTGACATGAGCAACAAAAAATGAGAGATTCATTGTATAGACAGATTTCTGTGTAGAATAATTTATATATATATAGTGAATACTTACCATGTTATGAAATGTATAATTATGATGCTTAACCCTTTACCTCATGAATATTAATGTACAAATTCATGACTTGATGAATATTAATTGACTTAGCTTCAAATGGCATATGAAATGATGGATTTTCTTTGCCACGGATGACAGTGTAGAAACTGAGCTATAAGCAGAGGAGACCCTTTTAGTTCCAATGAACACACAGAATGATCTTTTAAATTCTCCTCCTATAGGAGCTGTCTGGTCTGGGTCTTCTCTGTTTGCCTTAGCGTCAAAATGAGTCTTTATGAAGTAAATGGTTGAAATTGTTGTATAAATAAAAAAAGAATATCTGAAGAGTTTGCCTTGATATGTTTTTCTATAACATTCATTTTGAAACATTTTTCTTCTTTTAACACCTTTATCCCCATCAACTTTTCTTGGGTTGGACCAATACTCATAGTAGAGCTGGGAATGCCATAAATGAATATTGCCCTTCGTGGGATTCAGACAGACAGACAGCAGGACTACCACTGTGTCCTGAAAGCTTTGTCATATTTCAGGACATAAAAGAGCAAATATTCATAAAAGATTGCTTTAGTAACCTTCACTATGCTAAATTTCTTAATTTGACCCTTTCTTCATTTTGGACAGTAACCATTGATTTACAGATGTGCAGGCTGATCTTGGTCTGCACTGGTCATCAAGGCAATCACAAGTGCCCACACCATTTTAAGGGTTAATAATTTAGCTTTAACACATAAAAACCACCAAAGCAACAAATCATAAAATAGAACTGGCCTTAATGGTTTGCAGGGTAGTCTCATTTGAACCCGATTGTTATAATATCTGGGTATTAGCGGCCACATTTCAAGTTCTACCTGAGTAGGTTTACCAACGCGGTTTACTACAGTTCCTGACTCACTACACACGCTTCTTATTAACTAAGGTTAAACTTGACAATTGGGGTTTTATGCTATATATGGAAGGACAGTAATCGTGAGGCAATGTACCCTCAAGTTGTGGAAGGAACGCAAGGTTAGCCTTGTTACCGATAGATTTACAGGTAAGGTAGGTTCCTGGGCTCAGTTCTTGTATGCACATGTAATTTTGACAAAAAGGATATTATATATTTATGGTTTAGATATGTATGCTTTCCAATTGTAATTTAATACATGTAATTTGGACAAAATCATATATCATAATTATATATTATAGCACTGATATGCGTGTTGTACATAAAACTAACATCCAATGAGATCTGAAATTGTTAATGTACATGTAGTTAAAAAAGAAAATTGACAGAAATAATTCCTCATGTGTAGCTGAGGTTTCATTTATTGTATAGGTAAATCATAAATAAGATATTCATGATCATTGATTACTTATTGCGT
>JAIFHC010000564.1:0-50000 GCA_021229015.1 Solen grandis
AACCTGAAATCTCCATGTTGTAAGTTCATTACGAAAAAGACAAAAAATGCAATGTGCAGATATTTTGAAGTGATTCGTTGATGACCTTATCACATTTTCTCTCTAGTTAATTTATATTCCATAGGAGGTAACTTGATATCGAAGGGAAAACATGCACACATGTAGTTCGAATCATCTGTAGAAAGTGAAATAAATTTTCTCATTATCATTCGAGATGTGCCTTCTCTCTGGTGTTTATACAGCTGAACCTGTATTATCAGCCACCTGTATTAAGCGACAACCTGTATTAATCGGCCACCTGTATTAAGCGACAACCTGTATTATCAGCCACCTGTATTAAGCGACAACCTGTATTATCAGCCACCTGTATTAAGCGACAACCTGTATTATCGCCACCTGTATTAAGCGACAACCTGTATTATCGCCCCTGTATTAAGCGACAACCTGTATTAATCGGCCACCTGTATTAAGCGACAACCTGTATTATCAGCCACCTGTATTAAGCGACAACCTGTATTATCAGCCACCTGTATTAAGCGACAACCTGTATTATCAGCCACCTGTATTAAGCGACAACCTGTATTAATCAGCCACCTGTATTAAGCGACAACCTGTATTAATCGGCCACCTGTATTAAGCGACAACCTGTATTAATCGGCCACCTGTATTAAGCGACAACCTGTATTATCAGCCACCTGTATTAAGCGACAACCTGTATTATCAGCCACCTGTATTAAGCGACAACCTGTATTAATCAGCCACCTGTATTAAGCGACAACCTGTATTAATCGGCCACCTGTATTAAGCGACAACCTGTATTAATCGGCCACCTGTATTAAGCGGCCACCCTGCATTTTGAGGTCAGTATTGATATTACCTTACTTTTGCAATTTGTTATTTGTTTAACCTTCATTTAACGACAACCTCTGTTAAGCGGTCATTTTATCTTTTCCCCTGATTGACCGCTAAAGACAGGTTTGAGTCTGTCCTTAAGACAAAAGCATGGAATTAACAAGTATCACTGGTTTCCAGTGTTTAAGACATTCCTTGTAATTTTATTACAGTAGTTTATGTATTTCCAAAAGAAGACTTTGTATTAGATAGAAACAAAACCAATGTATATGCAGAGTAGCTGTTGTGTTTTAGGGAGCTAAAGAGTTGCTTATTTGATTCACTGTATTAACTATATTATATTTCGAATACAAAGGAGTACTTCTTAAATAAGTATGATCAGTCAATGAAGAAGAACAAGTATAATGTCAAAGTCTTCTTTTACGTGAGTGTGTGAGTGGGCTTGTCTTATTTCATTTATTCATTTAATACCTTAGTACTTATTTATCTTTGTATTACTTTGAAATCTAGTAGTTGCTATGTACTGTGAAATCATTAATTTTCGTGGGACAGTAATTTTCGCCGATTTCGTTGAGGGTTTCTATCCACGTATATTAATCCCCACGAAAACTTGTCTCTTCTATAAACACACGTTTTCTAGAACAAAGATCCACGAATAAATATACACATGAAATTTTCATAGGTACATAATCAACGAAATTTAATGTCATGACAACGAAAATGAATGACTTTACGGTGAACAGCTGTTAAAACTCATACTCAATAAGACAGAGGAAAAGGAATAAAAAAAAAGTTTCAATTGCTTTTTAGGTTAGTGCATTGTCATGTTTGAGGAAGTGTTAAAGATATTACCTTAAAACTGAAATGAATAAGACTTCAATAATGTAAAACGATATCTTGTAATTGCATTTAACTGCTGGGAAAAGAAATTGCTGGTAGATGATGGGTTATTATCAATGCAAGACAGTTTTCCGTTACTTAGAATTATATATCTATAAAGATGTAGATATGTTGCTTAAAATCACCTTCTACCACCCTAGTGTTGAAGAACTTACGTTTATGTTATACGTATGATTTTTTGAAATAAGTTTTTTTGGCACGCTTCGCTGTTATGAATATATTTAGTAAGGAATGAGTCTGCTGACGCAAGAAAGAATAAGGGTTATTATATTTTATATTGTTGCGAACGGCGAAATGTTTGTAACCTTGAGCAATCTATATGTATGTACAAATATCAAATTCAAATGTCTAGTCAAGCATAAGACTAGGCTAAAAAAAAAGACTTATTATTCTGTTTAAATGAACATGTTTCGCTACCTTTATTAATTTTGCATTTATTAAAGAAAAGTAATAAAATAAAAGTTTTTCTTTTTTCTGGATTGCAAAACTTATTTACATACATAAATATTATATATAAATATCACATTTAACGGTTTATGTGGAACCAGCTCTTTACAGCAACATTTTGAAGTCTTCAAAAGCGAGTATCGACCTGACGACCATAAGAAAACAATAAAACTGGACTAAGTTGTTATCTGAATAGTTTACACATTTTTTAAGTGATGACCATCTAGCTACACAATTGACAGCTGTGTGAAGTACATGCATTTGTTTATGGGAAATAAGGAGATATGCTATTCATTAAAAAACGGAATTCATGTTGGTGTTTTTGTTGTTGTTATGGGGGTAGTTTGTATCTGCACCCACAATGCCCCGCGTCCTTCACACTTGTACATTGAACACCTAGGCCGATTCCTTTTGTTAATCTCCTCTCGCTAAATAACAAATCCGGTTTTCCAGCTATTTCCAGCATTTTTCCGCGCCCATTGTCTGCAATAAAATTCAAATGAGAAAATTTAATAATCATTTTCATCTTCGTTGGCGCGGTCGGGGGCGTATGTGATCACCATTGTGGACGGAAAGTTGAAGTACTTTATAAGCACGTGGGTTCACCGTACCAGTTTTTACTTTGAATCGAACCCGGCCGCGTTTGTGAGAAAGTGCATTACCACAACGTTAACCAGGAAATCTGTTCCATTCTCATTCTATTTCTCTCTTTTGGATGTGAACTTTCAGCAATTACCGTTACGGAAGAAATTAGCTGTTTTTGTTTAAGGCCAAAGCTGGGGAGTTTTGTAAGTCAGGATATTAATTAGTTCAATAAACAAGTGTTATTGTAGATACACAAAAAGGGACATTGTTGCAGCCAATTGTGTTCGAGTCTAGCCGGTATCGAATCGATTTGAAAAGTGTGGACTTTCAGATTGAAATGGGTTTATGCTAATTAAAGTTTAAAACATGTGGGTTAATTAAGAGTCTGCTAGATTCCGTCTCGAAGACGTTCAATTAATCAACTATGTCCGTCATACGGGAACTTCCAGTAAAATTATACGTGCATTTATGAGTTAAAAAAAGCATATTATCAGGATCCTTAAATAACAAATGCACCCAAGTAGTGACATCGACCTTACAGACTTTTAGCTGGAAGGCACCCCAACATAAAAGTCCAAGAACCCAGACCGTGTCTCGAACCCACAACGTTGGGTGCAACGTGATAATCAGCGATTGTACTCACTTGTAAAAGGAGCCTTCCCAGCCCCTATACAGAGAGAGAGAGATGACTTACCGGCCTCTTAGATGAACAAACTATTTGCCGCATTCCGATTCTAAACAACATAAAAAAGAGGAGAATGTCTCTTAGAAAGAGATAAATAATGATTATTTGGTTCCTTAATATGTTTTCACTGTCTTTCCCAGTCCATTGTCAGACACGCGTTGAACATAAACCTAGCAAGCAGGAATTGCAAGGAAACTCCGTGACGACATTTATGACAATTATTAGTGGTCAAGGGAATAATATCACGAGGACCTTGAATCAAGAAATTTTACTGATTAGAAAAAGGAGCAAAGGGAAACATAAATGCAATACCTACCCTAATTAGCAAAATTCCATATTGAATTATCTGAAATGCTGTTAACTACATTAAAGATACAATTAGAATCTCAATGGATTTGCTTTTCCTAATTTATCTCTCTTTTACCTCACCAAAACTGATCTCTTTTTCGGCGTGCGTGTGTGTGTGTGTGTGTTCATTTGCAGCGTATACAATAATAGGTTTGAGAATTATTAACAATATTGAAAATATTAAACACTTACATATCCATTTAATTTCTAATAATATAACATTTTTTATTTTAAAAAAACCCCAGAATTACCAGCTGTTGTACAATTACTCACTTTATTCAGTGGGAAAAAATCATACACTTGAGTTTTTTTGCCATTTACCGATTGGTCAATGAAAATCAGCGAGTTATACCGGGTATAGCCACCCCTGTGAAAGGCGGCGAATTATACCGGATATTGCCGATTCTCTCATGAAATGGACTATACCAGCTACAAAGATATTGTAACGACACTGATGTGAAACGAGATAAGAAAGATATTCATAATCTTATTAGTTTGAAACAATGTAAAAAAAAACCTATTCTGTCTATCTGAGCTGAAATGTCGCCCAATTCCAATGTTAAGCTTTTGACTTGAACATCTTAAACGTGCAAGCGCACTCACAAGTTTGTATGATAAATCTATTGAGATATTTCTCTCAGAATCAATAAAATTTTTGATAAACAAAAAATTTTCCCTTTTTTATTTGTTAGGATTATTTATTATATAAATGACTTTATCTTATTTTACAAAAAAGGTCATAAATGAATTCCACTTGAATAGAAATAATATACCAAATGACTATTGAAAATGATTTGGTATAAAAGACGTTTTGTTTTTTGCTATTAGTGCATTTTAATTTAAAAAAAAAATGTAAATTGACTTTGAGGCATCAGAAATATTGTCTCAAATGTACTTTTGAAAACTATACATAATGCATTCAAGCAGTATCATTTCTATAGAAAGTGAGACTAAGGTTCAGAAAGGCAAAGATATATTCCATTCTTTCGGTATTAAGTGTTTAAAATGTCCATACCGCAGAAGATAAGACCAAAGACCTAATAACCAAACAGAGATCCGCAACTCTGATTTAGGTAAAGATCAAGTTAAGGGAAGCTCTCGTTTAATTACGTTTACTATCAAGAGACCGCGAGATAACGTGAGATATGTAAAATTGCACATTTCAAATGTCACTATTCTGAGTTTTCTCTTCAATTTATTGACTATTAAACAGATTATGTATGTCTCACATTAGATCACCATTCTCATTTCTTAGTGATACGGTAAAGCGTCTGTATGTCCAGCAAACGTCTGCAAGTTGTAAAGCGTCTTAGTGAGTTCTCGTTCATATCTCGTTTGCATGTTTTTTTTTCGTCACGAGAAAAAACGTTATTTCGGACCGTCCCATATCTGTGTTAAATAGGTATTTAAAAAGACACTCATATATCATTTTCACGGCGTTAAACCTTTCCTGCATCTACATCAAACAAAGTAACGTTACATTGAGATTTCTATGAGAGTTGTGCCTGTGTTCAACCTCATATACTTCTAAATCCATTATAATGTGTAGTAAATTGTATATATGTTCCTGCTCTCTATCTCTCTCTCTCTCTCTCTATATTTCTCTATAACCGTATGATTTGTCATCCCTCTCTAGAGTCATCTTACACTTTGATGCTCATCACATATTTGTTTCTCTCGTTCTCGTTGGAAAGGCGGAAGAAGGACTTTATCGTTATACTGGTCAAAGCTAGCAAGTATGAATGGGTCAAGATTTAATAAGCGACTAACACTCTGGGCTTATAGTAAGGCTGGCAGATGTTGTAAAGTCTGGTGTAATTATATTAAAAGTTAGTTTGTGGAAAATAATTTTCCTATGTATACAGGTTTCAACAATGAAATTCCTAATTCTCTCGCACTAGAAGTTGAGAACAAAACATTTGATAATTATATAAATAGTTGAACATGTAGAATGAGCAATGTTATAGGCCCTCTGGAAGTAAGTTAAGAACGTTTAAATTGTTCAAATAAATTTTAAAACTGAGCATATTGTAAAATGATATTGCCACCGAAACATCGATCTGCTTTTTGTAAATTCAGAATAGGAGTTGCTCCTATTAGAATCGAAGCTGGTCGTTACGAAGGGTTACCGGGAGATACTAGGACATGTCCAAGCTGTAATGGAACGGTAGTTGAACACGAAGACACGTTGTTTTAAACTGCCCTGTATACGATGACGTAAGATCTCATTTCTAAGGCAACTGCTATTATGGCTAACTATAATGATATGTCTGATAACGAAAAATACTGTTTTCTGTTTTCTAACCCAGATTTGATTCGTATTTTGTCAAAACCTGTTTTAATTTATTGCAGAGACGTCAATTTTTTATATTGCCTATTCTATGTCAGTATGTGTAGACATTGAAATTACACAAGTGTCTTTAACATAACATAATTTCAACCACTAGAGTAGGTTAGTGTTATTTAGTAAGCATTAATTCCATTAAATCGGTCGCACCAGACCGATTTAATTTCATTAATGCTTACTAAAAACACTAACCTATACCAAGTATTCTATTTATCCCGTTTTTTCAAAGCAATATACAGGAAGAATGAAAAGAAAGAACGTAACATATCACTTGACCTTCAACACCGTGACGTCATAATGTAGTAAACAGGAAAGTAGTCACAGATGACGTCAGAATATATAAACAATCACGAATGAGTATAAAGCTTATTCGATAGGCAGTTTATACCACAATGTAAGTCTGGTGATAGGATAAATTGTATTCAACAACTTTTGATAAAAAAATGTTGAAAATATTACTTTGATGAAAACACCCTTTGAAACGCCTTTTCTTGTACCTAAAACTTTTTATTGAGAAATGAGTAAAAATTGCATAATAAAATAATAATAATGTAAACCCATCATTTCGCTTAAACAATTGAACATAACAGATAGTTTCCTTTGATGTCCATTCACATGCAATACTTTTTACTAATTACAGTTCTGTCATGTTGTAAAATGCAATGTATTCTATCAGGAGATATTTTCTTTATCTTTTCAGATGAAATCCACTAATGTTAGAAAATTCCCTTAAATGCAAAAAGTAGTTAATATTTGCTTTTGAGAATTTGCATAAAAACACTGGCGTAACTTCCTACAGGCACATGCCTACACATTTTCTTTATCAAAGATTAAAAGTAAAAACAGCCCGGACAGGCGAAATAGGGGAGACTGGGGCACTCTGGGACAAAAATCACATTTTTCAGGCTCCTTAGCAACATAGCTTTAGGATTTGTTATCTCTTTTGTGAATGAAAAGAGCAATATATACTGGATGTAATATATATCTGACTGAGCCTACAATAATTAAGTTGACTTTGAGATCTGCACCAGTATACGGTCATTAAAATGTCCCAGAGTACCCCAACATTGGGGCACCCTGGGACACTGTATATGGTACAGTGGGACATGCTGGGGTACACTAGGACACCATGTATAATTTCATTGAAACTAAAAGTCATTGGAAATAGAAAACCTTAAAGAGAATAAACTTTATCAAACTGTTTATTAAACTGAAAGTAGAATTATTCACAAGAAATATATAACATTATAAAACACAAACAGGATTCCAATATATTTCGATATACGAAATGCTTTCAGGTTGTACTTAACTATAAAAATAATATGCAACCAACATGAAAAATACAGAAATTTCCAAAGAACAGATTATATGTCCATGTGCAAATGATATATTTTACTTACAGTAACACTCAGTACTTAATAATCAAAAAGCCTAATCAGTAATAAACAGCAAGTAGAATCATTCACCTTATCCACGTAGCAATTAAACACATTCATGAAAAAAATTCTTCATTCTAACAATATATATGACATAGTCAGAATTTCGTTTGCATTTTCAAATGCACTTTACTATCTCTCACCACTTAAAAGAAACTGCTTAAATCCACATCAAACTTAAATTGCTTTGATGCACGGGCAGTGCCTCCAATTGGCGATGGTTTTGGAAGTTTCATAGTTATATCTTTGAACTCAATGAGGACTTTATCTTCTTTGTCAGGATGAACAAACAATGGGAGTTTTGATTTAGTTGGTTGGCGTGCTAGAAATATAACTTCAAACATATCATCGACTAACTGATCAACCTTTCCGACAAAATATCTTACTGCACTTTTTGAGTCATATTTAACAAGAAGAAAGTCACCTTCTTTAATATCTTGCACATCAAAATTCATATAAACCTGATTTGATTCATCATTGCTAAAATCTTCAATATAATCAACGTCAGATTCGTCCCTTTCAGACATATTGTCATCACTGCAATCTGTATCTGACTGCTCAGCTTTCAAGGAAAAAGACTTTTTTGTTAATTTGCGTGAAGTTGTTTGCTTTGATGTACTACATTTTTTACCAGATTTTGAAAGCATATCCATACATATCTGTTTTCTGACAGGTGTATCTGTTAGAATTACAGACTTCTTTTTTCTTCTAGTAGTGTTACTTTTCCTTGCTCCTGCTTTTGGATATGGACGAACTTCTTCGGGCGAGAAGTAGTTACTATCCTCTTCCGAACCGTGTCCTATTTATAAATAAATTCATAATCAAAATCAAACTAAATGTGTTTGAGATAAACTGTTGTTTGATGTGATTAGTTTTTTTATTTTACCTTTACTACTGATATATATATTATATACTATAGAAATATCTTTAATGAAAATTAAATTAAATTTAGATCACACTTGACTATCATTGTAGAATAAGCTTAAATCACTCACTTTAGTTTTAACTGGTGTTCTCATTCTCATACTTTGATCAGAAATTTGCAAAGTACATTGATCAGGTTGCTGACTACTACCAGTTGTACAGCATTCCTGTAATAAAAAAGAATATTTCATTATAGTTAAAACAACAGCTTCACATTTTCACTTATGCAATTTTAATACTGAACTATACATGCCATTTCAGCATTGAAAACTTAATAGTTTAGTTATTTCTTTTTTGACTTACGTGCATGGAGTCTACTGGTGTAATCTCTTTATCACAACTGCTTGTACTTTGAACAGATATGTGGCCATCAGTACAATTTTCAATCCGCTGACTCTCTGATATGCGTTCTCCCTGAAAAAAAAATAGCATCAGTTCTTAAAGAATTTGTGAACGGGTTAAGCACATACATGTACTTTTGTTTTTTTAGTTTTAATGTGGCATCAGTTATTGAATTTTTTATTTTGTCATGTCTGCAATGCTTTAATACATATATATATATTCTTCATATATATTCTTTATAGATATTTATTTATTAATTTAATTATTTACTGTTATTTGATGTTATTAATTTATTAATCATATTCTAATAAGATTTATCTACTAGTTGACTTACTGCTGGCTCTGCTGGACAGGGTCTGTCAGTAACAAATGAGGCAAGGTATTCATCATCTCTGAAGATGTTCCTGTCAAAAGGGTGAAGACCTGTTACTCGAAACCCAGAAATAATGTTTTCAGGTGTAAATGCACGTGGAAATGCCTTCCCCAAATTCTCAGCTACATCATAAATAGACATTGGCTGTCCAGGGTGAGAGAGTTGCCAGCTATCACAAGCAGCATTGTAGAATGACTTCAGCGGCCCGTAAACAGTTCTGTCAAGTGGCTGCATCTTATGGCTCGTATGTGGAGGCAAAGTCAAAATAGTTACACCGTTTTCCCTTGCAGTGTCAATAGCATCTACAGATATATGGCTCTCATGGTTATCTGTTATCAGTAAAACAGGATTTTCTTTTGAGGAATGACTATACTTGATAAAATTGTTAAGCCATTCTACATACAGCTTTTTTGTCATCCACCCTGTTTTGCTGGCTACGCCTTTTGTACCGGCTGGTGCCCCTTTGATCATATAGTCCTTGTAATTAACTCTTGGGAAAATCAAAAAAGGTGGGATTGAGTTGCCTATTGCATTAACTGCACCATTCATGGTAACTAGTGCCCCCCTCTCAGCAGATGTAATCTGGCCCACTTGTTTACAGCCTTTTTCTGCAATAATATTTGGAGGCCTATGAACAGTTGTCATTGCTGTCTCATCAGCATTGTAAATAGACTCTCCTTGAAAGTGATATCGATTCATTACAGTATCTAAATTGTCAAAAAAACTCAGATACATTTTTCTTGTTGAAACTCGTAGCCCTGCTTAGACTAGTTGCCTCTGGTTTACGAATGGTTAGATTGTTATGACGCTTCATGAAACCATACAGCCAGTCAAATCCTGCTATTTTGTTTTCTCTCCACTGCCCAGGAATGTGCATATTGTTTTTAATTGCGTACTCGTATGCCAACGTTCTAGTTCCAACAGTAGAAAGTCCATGATGTAGCTTACTGGCGGTGATTAAATATTTTTCAATTTCTAACTCCTCTGTATCTGAAAAAATACGACGGTTATCCCATCCAGGCTCCATTCGTGTACTGATTCCATGCACATGGGCCTTATGAACATATCTCTGCAGGGTAGACTTTGAAATTAAGAACTGAGCAGCTGTTTCTCGTACACCTTTCCCAGCTATAACTAATCTGACTGCTTCTCTCATAGTCTCCGGTGGAGTTTTTCCATAATTGTCATTTGATTTACGTTTTGCTGTTCTTACCATTTTTAAAATTGTATGGTCAGATTTTTAAAGACATCCTTCAATAAAGCAATACTTGATGGAGACACTTCACTGAATGGTATGCTCAGCAACCGCAGCTTATTCAATACTGGGAACATTTCATGAAGATTGTCATCATTCAAAAGAGAAAATGGTATATGAAGAGTAAGTAACTTTGTAGCAAGAGTTAAAATTGTGGTAATCTGTTTCACATTTAATATAATACTGTCCGTATCGAGATGTTCTAAATTTGGAGAAGCTGCTACAAAATGACATAGTGCGTTTGGAGACAACTCATCCGAGCACTGAAGAGTTTTCAGAGAATGATGGGTATAGTGGTCGAATAGTAAATAAGAATCTGTGCTATGGTATCAAAGTGTTTTCGAATTATTATAAACAATATTATGCTTGTATGTAACGTAAAATTATATGTTTTTCAATAACGAGTGAGTTGGAAAAACATGTTTTTGTTTGCACATCTCAACAGTTATCTAACTTTTAAATTATTGAAAATACTGAAAATTGGTCTTCCAGTTCAGTAAATTGGCAAAAACACAAACTATATTATCTCAAAAATGAAATGAGTTTTAATGCAGACGTAATTCACACGCATGCAATATTCATACATGCGTAAATTATTACCAATACTATGACAGTTATCTGTTAAGTGTGTCGCTGTAAAGTACATGAATTATGTATATGGCTACACCAATCCTTTCAAAGACACACCTTAGGATTACTTAGATAATAATAAATTTACGGTGATTTGATTTTATGAGGCAAAATGCATAAATGTACTTTTCTCCACTGGGTATTTAAGGGTACATATTTTATAAACGGCAGACCCAAAACAAGTTAATAATTTTGCTTGAAACTTATAAAATGCCTTTCAGGCTGTTTTTTTCTAATGCCAATGCACTCATGCACGAAACTATATGTTCTACTTATGATATATTAATGCATCGATATGACGATGCTTAAGAGTGTTAATTATGTGTTTTCTGTTATTAAATTTATATTGTAGGGAGTCCGTCAACAGGATGTCCATAGGGACAGAGGTTTCACTGTATGATTAATACATAAAGGAAATGTGTTTGTTTTTAGAGAAAATGAAAAATATCTCACCGAGAAATGATTTAATTTAATATATTCAAGAGTGCGTAGCGCGCGAAAATGTTAATATTGTACATGTTTCACCTTGAGATGAGATGTATTCCAAATTCACTCAAAACAAATTTTCTTTTTATTTTATGCTAACTGCTGCTACATATCCATGTACATACCCTTTATATGTAAAAAGGTAGGCCCGGCAGATCTATATCACCCACTGTGATAAAACACAGTATTTCAACAGTAAGCATCAAAAAAATGTCAGTCCCACGTGTTATTCACACACACGTAACAATAATTATTACAAATTCATGATATTAGGTGCATTCACGTTTGTTCTCAGAGCGTTATGAGTAAGATTCCTGAGTGTAAAGGCTACTTATGAGTATTTAATAATTAATACTTGAAACTCCACATAAAATTGGTATATTCTCATTAAAAAGAAAGCCTCAAAACCAATCAGATTGTCCCCACGGCCATGAAATTATCCAAAGTCCCCCGATTGATCCTCCGCGGTAGGAAAACCTACCTACACATTTAGTGAATCCAAGCTACTCCCCTGCAAAATACTATTAGAATGTGAGTTTTTGCAACTTCAAAGCAATGAAAAAGGAAATAACGGTAAACGAACTCGATATCGTCAATTCGCAGCATTTCGGACTTCATCCGAACAGTACATGTGCTGAATGAACCACATAGGAGAGAACAACATCACAGCATACTACCTGTACATGTCAGCACATAAATGAACAGGATGCAATACTAATCAACCGATCACAATGTCAGAAGGACAACGGCACCACACAGCAAGTCAAGTGGAGATAACAGAAGAACAACTGCACCGCACAGCAAGTCAAGTGAACATTACAGAAGGAAAACTGCACCGCACAGTAAGGCAAATGGGCATCACAGAATGACAACTGCATCACACAGCAAGTCATGTGGACATCACAGAAGAACAACTTCACCACACATTAAGTCAAGTGGACATCACAGAAGGACAACTGCACCACCCAAAATGACAAATTAACCCCACATAATGATATCACAACCACGCATGTTGTCTTTATGACCTCACACAATGACATTACAACTCCATATGATAATATAACAAATTATTATGATGACATTACAACCCCACATTATGATATAGGGGCCGCCGTGGCCGAGCGGTTACAGTCATGGACTACAAATCTCTCAGCTCCTCGCCGCTGTGGGTTCGAATCCCGGTAGGGATTTCGGATTTTTCATGTGAGGAAGCCTTCCAGATGGCTTGCGGTAGGTCGGTGGTTCTACCTGGGTACCTCTGTGTACTCGGCGTCTTCCTCCACCTGTAAGTAGCTGGACGTCGCTATATGATTGAAATACTACCGCAGCGACGGTAAACCCCAATACAACAACAACATGATGATTACACGATCCCTCAAAATGCTATATGAACCCTTCTAAACATCAATGCCGAACATAAGACAGCTGTGGCGTTCCATAATATATAGGCAATATTTCAACGGCTTTCGAATGTCACAACCGGAAATCAAGCACTCGACCTCCCGCGTGCGAGGCTCTAACCACACGGATTAAGAGACCGGTTGCAACGTACTACAGACTTTATTCATCAAACACAGCAATTATTAAATATTGTTGCTTTAAATGACAAGAAATCCAGTTTCACTTCTTATCATTTCAGTCAGCTCGTTTGATAATCTTAATTTCCAATGAAAACTCACGCTTCATACTCTGTTTGTTTGAATTACATTTCCTTCTTTGAGTTACAAAAGTAAACTCGTATTTTTTGTTGACTTTGTTCACGAGCGTACAGAAAAATAGAACAAATACGTACCCATGAAGTTTTTAGGATCAATTAAATTAGTCTTGTACCGTGCCGAAAGGGCAGAAAGTCCTAATTATTTTATTACCTGATCAATAATGTCATAATTAATCATTCTGTGCATGTGTGTAACGTTCGAATTATTGTCCAGGCAACAGTTCACAGTGCCAGAGGACCGACTTTTCGTAAAACGGCTTAGAAGGATAATACACATTTTATAGGGTATCAGTTAATAATGAAAAATGTATATCGTGTTCAGGAGTATCAACCCTGTCCATCGTTATGGAAAAAAAAAAAGATGTTTTCAACATTTGCCAATTGGAATTAAGATGTTCAGCAACATAAGTAATTACACATGGAGAATGTTTTATGTCAGCATGTGACTGTTCATTTTTGCACTTCAAGTTTGCAATTCTGAAACAATGACTCTCCACCTGTACAACTGAATTATTTATATATTAGAATATATATTTACAAAATGTATTAGTGAAATCATCTCAATTATTGTGTTACTACTTCTATTTTTTCTAGAGCCTCTTTATATGTTGTACTTATTATAACCTCTTTTATCCATAACTGTAAAATGGAATGAGTGAAATAAAGGAATTTGAATTGTAAACAATCAAAATATCCGTAACGCTTTTAGCCCCTGTCTCAAAACATCGTTCTGCTATCGATATCTGAACGATATATAACCGCTTAATATGTATCGCGATATCCCAAAAGATTATAGACCATCTGACAACATGTCGTACATGTAAGATATCGATATAAAAAATTAAATCAGGCAGAAAGAGAATATATATTGATCGTGACTGATAACGCCAAGAAGCGCTGCCTCATGCAGTCGATTAGAAGCCTATTGCTAACATGACAGTTGACTTTGAGACGAAAAGTCTACGTCGTTTTTGTGCTGTCAAAGAAGAAACAAAAGGAAATTATTTTATACATTTATTTTCTTTGATTTGATCTTATTTGACGTTTAAGAAGCGAGCTTTGGTCTTTTGTGGTGGAAATTAAAAGTTCGCTACTGAGAGAAAGACATTTGACAAATTGAAACGTTAAAAGCTGATACTTTTATAGAATTATTGGTGTTTGTAGTCGATGATATTAGAATGTATTCTCAAGTTTGCGATGTGTATGTTTAACAGAAAATACACGTATAATATTGAAAAAAAAAACACAAAAAAACAAGACTGATTTTCCGGTCAACATTGCGATATAGTGGATATAGTGGTGTGTAAAATGAAATTAATGTATAAAACAGTAGGCTGTGCCATTACGAAAATGTACAACGTTTGTATGAGACCGTGTACAAAACCAACGTGAAAACTTCATACAAAATCAATGAAAAAAATTGCATACAAAATCAATGTAAATATTGCGTTCATAAATGTAAATAAATCAGATATAAAAACTTCATGAATACAATGTTACAACGTAATAAAATTGCAAAATGATACATCAACTAATGTACAAACACTAGTATTTTGTTAAGCCGCTGTAAAACAATGAACAAAAAATATTACACTACGTAAAACTGTCAGTAAACCTAATGTAACCAAACCATTTAAATGACTGAAAACTGATATATTGCTATGCTAAAATCAATGATATTGCTATTATCAAAAATAATGACAATATATTCCCTGAAATTTGAAAGCATGGCATTTTCTTTCTTTAAGTGTGGAATATGTATATTTTTTTGTACTTAACAAATCCGACTGTCATCAATTACTGGGGTGTACTTTTTGCTGTCTAAAGTAATAATTTATACTTTTGATTGTACCCTTGGCAATATATGGGGACTTTGTTCTTGGATACGATAAAAGCCAACAGAAACTATCAATCACCATAAAGAGTTATATGCCAAGCCATTATTTATATTCCAGATTGTGAGAACGTTTTTTTTTTAATAAAATCTTTTAAACCGTATATTTTACAAAATCAAGTGCCATGTGCAATTGTGACATTCTCTGAATACATAACTCTTGGAAATTTCAATTTATTCAATGCACTCAAAAACTTAAGAAAAACCTTGCTATGAGAAAGCAATGTTTTTCCCCCCAAAGATGTGTGCGATTGCTTCGCTGTTCAAAACGCGATCGTTAAAAATCAAATCTACGTCTTTAATTTTACATTACTGTTTTATGCACGTTAGCCATGATGTAATCACAAGCACCATTTTACAATCATCTGCAGGGAAGTCAAGCCTAATTACCCAAAAGACAACACTAATTGAGAGAATTTCCTGTGAAATCTGCCAGCATTGACCTTAATAGGTTTCTCGTCATTTTTTTTATTATTTCCGTGTCATCGTGATAAAGTTATTAATTGAGCGATAAAAAATGATAAACCATTTTATCATGCTCCTATTTTTTTCTGATGTAGACTAATTCCTAGGTAGACGACGTTTTACACATCTCTGTCTTCTTCTAACTTTCTTCTTTTCCTTTATCATCTTCACCAAAACTATTCAGTAGAGCGGTTTTACTATCTCTAATAATCTCCTCTTATTAAATTATAAATTTAGCTTAAGACGTTATCCCATAAATTCATTTAAAAAGCTGCCTTCTTGTGTAATTTAGTGTTTTAGGAGAAGATCATTGTAAGTTATGTTTTCGTCCACGTCCTATCCAAATTACTTGAATATTATATAATAAATTGTAGTGTATAAAAGGAAACATATGATAAAACTTATTATATTTATGTATGTCTTTGTACTATTTTATACCATCGTTGATCGTATCAATGTTACTGGAAAGCTTTTGTGTAAAAAACCTTAAAACAGAGATAAAGTTCCATTTTGCTATGTACTTGCGGTACTTTTGTTTTTTTACGGGAAATAAAGTAAATGTAAACAATAATGTAAAAGCCTTACTGAAGAAAAAATGTCTTTGTGTCACCTACTGTAAGCATACGTGACACTTAGGGATCACTTTTCTGTCGTCTGTCTGCCTGTCTATCTTTCTGTCCGTCACTTTTTCAGTCACGCTTCATTGAGTGACGAATACGTTCCAAATGCGTATAATGTAAGATACTTTTCTGCAGAAAAGAACTCTTGTCCCTTTACATTGTCCAATTTGTAATGACTGTCTTGTCCCTGACCGTCGTGCGTTTGTGTCCTGACAAGGTCACACGGATGAATACCAAGTTTGATTGCGGTCGTCTAGTGCATCTACCCAGGTACTTTTGTGCATTCCGTCTTTCTCCACCTGCAATTAGTTTGACGACGTCATCGGTCTGAAATACTGACTTGACTATGGAAAACTAGAAAACAACAACTGCAATTTCCTGTCTCTCTTTCTTGCAAAAAGTTAGTATGGATGTTTTACATCAAGGAGAACCCATGTGCCCTTGCTCATCATTTGAATACACTAGTGTGTTTCCGTTCATTGATTTCCTTTTGACCACATAACCCTCAGACTCTCGATGGCATTGTTTGATTGACCGGGAACACTATATAAGAACTATCAATTCCATGACAGGTCCGCTTGTAACTATCAAACACTCCACATTATCCGTTAAAATGGTTATTGAACGCTAGTCTTTATTCTCTACTTGGGATAATCAGTGATGTCCTAATTTTGCTATAACTCGTTTTTTACATCTTTTTTCTTCCACGGGTTAGAGAAAATCATGAAATATTTATTTTCTATTTACACACATGCTCGCCAGTATGCCTTTTCGTCAATACATTCTAAATATATCATTATGTACAAAGCGAATATTGCATTTCTCTGTCTTCGATCGAACTATTTCACAATTTTAAAATTCCATTTTATAATATGTCTATACATCTAGAACTCTGAACGTGTCCCTCTCTCTCTCTCTCTCTCTCTCTCTCTGTTACAGGCAACATAGCACATACTAGTCGCTGACATTATTGGCCCTGAAAAAAATGTGTTAACTACTATACTGACAAGTATACGCCTTTATAGTGATTCCAAAATACAAAAAACACTATAGAGTTACAATATATCTCAGTACCGGCAGTAAAAATGATGTTTGAATTTTATATGTATGACACAAGGTCTTACTCAAAATTTCCTTGTGTGTATATATATATATATATATATATATATATGGAACTGAAGGGACGGGATGCTTAAGAATATTTCCAGTTTCAGTTATTCTTGTTATATACATACATAACTATCCATAAATCGTGTCAACCTGATTGCTGTAAAGCACTTTTTTATTTTTGTCTTCCTTCCACCTTCCAAATCAACATAAGCCGAATTCCAATTCCCTATCATTGTAGACAACTTCATTGAATCGACGGGAGTTCATAACAGTGACATGCCGCTCACAATAAAGTCACGGGCTTTATGTACGCCATGAAAATTGAAGCATTGTTTGAAAGCAATGGAATACACCTTGGTGTACATCCGCAGTGATTGATTCAGACTTGAATGAGATCAAACCTATTAATTCATCTGAACCTTTGCTTTCATTGAATTACCGGATTACTCACGGTGTCAAAGGGAGTACATTGACATCCAATATATCAAGAGTTAACGGACACAGCCGCCGGTTCCCAAAACGCAACATTTGTTTGACTACAATCGAAGAGTAGTTATTTTTCTAAATGAGGAAAGTGCCAGTGATCATTTCTTGCACACTATCATTAATAATCATTATATTGACCTTACGTCATTGGGTACAAAATTGATACTCTATTGGTTTTAATGCACGTCATTGGTCCGTGGCTTCGCATTAAGGATGGCATCGCGTGTCGGAACCGCTAAATTAAAAAAATAACAAATTACTGACATTAAATCGATGGTTTTAAATGTCAAATTTAATCCGAATTAAATCGCGAGTATTATGTATCTAATTATTTCCGACCCATGCAGGCATTTCAAGAGACAGGTTAACTTATTTCATTAAAATATCTAATATCATACCAAGTTTTTATATCAAAAAATAGTATGTATCTGTAAAGTTCTAAACAGACACACACGCATCATGGATTTTTTACAACAAAAAATAAAATTTGGATAAAATTTTCTATCAATAGAAAATGACAATCATCTAAAGGGGGGGCTTTCATGACAGGGTGGTTACAGTTGCTAACTTACTAATGCTTAGTCCCTTATGGCTATTGGTTCGAATCCTGATACGGTAAATCTTGTAAGGAAGCCTTCCAGCTGGTTTACGGTAGGTCGATGGTTCTACCCGGGTGCCTTTATGCACCACGCATGCTTTTTAGCTGGACGTCGCTAAATGACCGAGGCAGTTCTATTGTCACTGAAAATAATAACAAAAATAAAAACTTATGTATTTAATCTTTTTCTGCCTTTTGACCAGTACTTTTAGCAAATTTTCACCGATCTAAGATCGATTTTGTATTCATTTCCTCATCATTCCAACATAACTTGATTAATACACAAAACTGATTTTTTATTTAGAAAAAAAAACAAACAATACTTTAATCAGATCGTACATCACAGTCAACATATAAAATATAGCCACGCAAAAAGTCACTTTTGATGAAGATTCTACGACCCTAGAACTCGAGAAAGTGATTGCATCGAGAGAAGTTTAACTCGTTTATATCCAGTTATTTGGGCCACAATATCTCGCATAATTGAGTAGGTCTAGCACCAACGTTTAGGTAACGAAATTAATTTCACTACGTATACAATTAAGAAACGAAGTTTTCGCACTTAAGTAGTGTCTTTATTCACTGGGTGGCATACGATGTTTATGTGCGTATAAAGATTTTAGAGGAAAAATATATTATTGCACAAATTCAAAAGAAAATGCTGAGTTGGCAAGTTTAATGAAAAACTCCTGTTGGTTTCTTTATTCTTGTTTCTTTTCTCTTTCTTGTTGAAAACAACTAGGGTCTAAGAATTTGGTTACTTTAAATGTTTATTCACTTTTCTCCCAAAGGCTGGAAGTAAATTAACATTTCTGTAATACGCCATAGCTTCAGGCCGACACCGCGTCTGATAAAAGCCGAGAAATTCCTAATGGATAGTGCATTACAAGACAGCGTTTTTTGCCAAACATCGTCGTCTCTCTAAATCCATAGTGATGCTTGTTACATGTTATTTACTCTTATTGTTTGTGATAATAGTTTTAAAGAGACCTTACATTAACCTTAAATCAGACCTGTTCACGTGTTCTAAAAAATACAAAGGGTACTTAAGTATGATTTTCGTACTCAGACTCAAACTATACCCATAAATTTCAATAGGAATTTGAGTATAATACTCAAATAAGAGCGTGAGATCGTACTTAAGTATTTTCGAGAACACGGGGCCTGGTTTATGAGCAGGCGTCCGTTTTGTATAGTTGTTTCATCCGAGTTCGATCCCAATACGCGCTATTTTTTCTATCAGCAGTCATGAAATATATTGTGATTATTTTATTTGTAAGTATGTTCTAAAATAGATTATGTATCGTTTTCTATATTCCAATACTTTCCAAAACCGTAAAGAGTATAGCAGAATTATACTTCTTTCATTTCAAAAGATAAAATGGAAAACGTTAGAACTACCTTGATGTATGCATGGCATTAAACACCTTCATCTGAGTTAATACATATTCTGCATACTGTCAAGCCTGTCTCAAGCGACTATCCCAGCGGCCGCTTGGAGTAGATAGCTTCTATATGGGGGTCAATTATATAAGAAATTGCATGCAGAGTATAGGTGACCTCTTCTACACGTTCAAATTCATATTATTTTTATGCGTAAGCCAACCTTACAATGGGGATTTGTTGCTTTCATTTGTTTTGTATATGTAAATATATTATGTATCTACATATCTATATGAAAATTGATCTTTCCGTTTTTTATACTTTAGATAGGCATTGACATTGTTAAAAGTAATATAAATATAATCCCAGAAGGATAGCGCTGAAATGAGCATTTTGTTTTTAAAGAGAACGCCCCATTTTATCATTTTACTGGAACTTATGTTGAGAGAACTTTTTTTTTCTTCATGTCGTTGTTGCTTCAGTATTCCGTATTTCATTTGCGTTTGTCATATTTTATCGCATTATAAAATATTCATCATTCGCAGTACATTATGTTCAAAAATAACAACGGTTACAGGATTGCCCATATCAAAGAAGCACGACAATCTATAGAAAAGTGTACTGATGTGTATTAATTTTCAAGACTTCTTTGTTCTTCTTACATCAATGGAAAAATATTAAGAACAAAGAAATGACGCAAACATATGTCGCATATCACATATCAGAACCATAAAATAGCAGTTTCTCAGTATTCCATGAAAGGGAGAAATCTAAACAGGTGTTTAAATTGGCCTTTCAGAATCCTTTTTTATTTTTTCTAAACATAAGGAATTTGAGCTTTTCTGGAATAGTCTAAGATATTTGCCGCAAAGTAGGTATTTATAATTTCCATAATGAAAGCCATATGTGATAGGATTGGCGAACAATTAAGTGCTTACAAAGATCAACAATATAGAAATGTATTTTTATAACGTTTAATAGGCCATTGTAGAATTTTAGGTTCGGAATATTATCTTAAGTGTATCCTTTTCATCTGAATAACAATCAGTAACAATGTATCCAGGTATGTCCATTTCAATGTTATCACGTTGCTTAGTCCTAAAGGGGAAACTATTTCGGCGTCAGCTGTATAAAATGGATCTCGACCAATTTTTTTAACCAATGAAATCTTGGTTAACAACCGGAGAGTTTGGAAAAACACTCGTTTCAATGGTTTGCCTAAATTATTTTAGGATATTCCATCGTAAAATGGGAGTTTCAGGGTGCATATCTTTCTGCATGATTGTCAATTGGCAGATAACAATTTAATCTACCTATTTAAACATAAAAAAACACCAAGTTAAAAAATTCAAACAGAAAAACTAAGCACAAAAAAAATGAACAGTTGTGAGTCTTTAGAAAACGTAGTTAACATTTGTAGTGGACTCGTCCTCTAAGTTGCTCAACTCGCAGTGTATAAATTCACTTACATAAGCCATATATAGTCTTTTATATTACAATATTTTGACTTAATTAGTACTGGAAAAATAAATATATATATATTAGTTTTGTCTACAAGATGGTAATTATTATTATTAAATATTCATATTTTCTTGAATAACCTCCTTTTACTTTATTCTAATCCCAGTGGAAATATATAACTCTTCCACATACTATATTTAATTCTGTGAGTCTGTTCAAGATTAAAGATGATTCAATTCTTACTCTATCTTGTGAGAAGATTTGAGATGGTGAACCTGCTGGCCGGGTAACAGCTGCAAAATACGTTTAATATTTTAGGTAAAGTTACTATTGCACCTTGAAAGCATTACGCTATCTGGTGTGGTGTATCTTGGTAAGATTTGGGGTTTTAAAATATAGTTTTTGAAGCTCTGAGTTGAAAATAGAAAAAAAGATAGGGCTGACTTGTTTAATTCCGTTTAGGCTATTGGGTAATTTTGTGTTCAGTATTAAGTTGAGTTAAATTCAGTTTGTTTTTTATCTTTGATTCTCAAATTAATTAAACGTTGATTATTTGAGACAACCAATCATTATTACAATCATTTGTAAATAAGCTTTGTACATATTTCATAGCTTAACTTTAATCTAACCATACGACCAGGAGAGTCACAAGGAAAATTTAGTTCCACATATCTACAGTTTTTTCAGATCGCTCGGACACGTTACAATAGCATCAGCCTCCGTTTGCGCAGTTGGTTAAGTGCTCGTCTGCTGAACTAGGGGCATCAAGATCGAATCCCACTGAATGAACTTTATATGTTTCGCTTAAATTACATTTAATCCCTTCTTTCTATTTTTCTGTTGTTTTTTGTTTACTTCCTAGTATATTACATCTCATAAATTAAAGCATTATTTTAAAACTACAGACCATTTAAAACTTGCCAGCATTATTATATTAAATATATTTTAACACTTTTACTTTCATTAATTGTTTTTTTTTTTTTCTTATATCTTCTATCTGTAATGACAGATTTACACACGTCGTGGAGAAAATGTGATTCGTGAAAACTGTGGTAAAAATGTTTCGGGCGACGCATTTTTTTTTATTTTGGATAGGCGTGTCATGATTTTTAGGCAATGTAAATTTCAACCATTACTTGCCTTTATCAAAAAGAAAATAAATAAAATAAACGGTAAAATGAAAACGACAGTATGTAGCTACCATTGCAAGACGGAATATTCAGATGTTTTTAAGAAATTAAGGTATTCCAACCCTAAAAGCGATCAACACTTTCTCCATTTTCCTTTGGTAAAGTTGAGTGTTTTTTTTGGGGTTTTTTTTTTTTGGTTTTTTTCGAGAAAGTTGATACATAATCATAAAATGCATCTTTCTTCCATGAATCAAATTCATTTTTTCATATTCACCGAAAATGTATTTTTCCATAGACTTCATTGTTAATTTATATGCAGATTTTCTCCCCCAAATTAGATAAAACTTGGTGAAATATTTTTATTTTTTGAATGTCTTCAAAGTGACAAAGTTTCATAGAAATATTACCATCCAGTGGCAGGATATGGAATATGGCTATTAGGATGGGAAGACCTTATCAAAAGTTCAAGCTTCTCTTTAACGACAAAAAGACTGAAAAAAAATCACGTTTTTTTTCACAATTCGTTCGAGTTTATACATGTACATGTCTTTTCTTATTTATGTCCCGTTATGTGACATACAGGTTTCATACTATATTATTAGATTGAGCTATAAATGTACAATGTTAGTCCTTAAAGAAAGTAAGCAAAGTACAAGTATACGACACAAAATTGATATGTATTATATTGATAATTAAAATATCTAATATTACATCTAAGAAAAAGGGGGAAAATACTAATATAAATTTCACAGTATTTGAAAAATATGAAACGTGAATTTTGTATCGCTACATAAAGTAGTTCCCATTTGGAGTAAGACATACAAAGTGGTGAATACTCTCTCTCTCCCTTTGTCTCTCTTTGTCCCTCTCTCTCTATCTCTCTCTTTCTCTCTTACTTCCGAGATAACATACGTGACTGCAGACCATAAGGTTGTGTGTTCGAACTGCATTAGGGGCAAAACCTACCCAGACACAAAGTACTTGTCCAACCCAAGAACCTCCAAGGTAGATTGATTTAAATTTTTAAGAACTTGTTTCTCATTCGACGTAAATAAAGAAATAGAATTGAAGAATATAATTACTTCTCATACAGTTTTGATGAAATGGGCGGATATTTAAAGATGTTTGATGCTTGTGAATAAAACCTACAATGAAATCAAAGAATATTAGTCTCAAAAGACAGAAAATCAATCTCTTACTGTTGATGGATCCTAACAAAATGGTGTACATATTTTTTTAAATTATTTGTCAAACAAAATCACCTCTCTCATTAAGTCTTCTTATTATTTTCTAATTTGAATACAGACAAACCTGTCTTAAGCGTTTAGTCATTGGAACAAAAGAATGTGACTCTTAAACAGAGGTGACCGCTAAATGAGGTTTAACCCATTCCCTCATATAGACTCATTTTGACGCACTCAATAGGTACCACATAAAGCCTGATCTGCAGAAAACCACAGTTAAACCTTACCAAATTTAATTATAAAGTCCTCATTTCCAGACCACTGAAGAGCAGCGAACAACATAAAACCTGATCAGCCTGCGAGTTACTCGCAGGCTGATCTGGTTTTATCTTGTTCGCATATGTCTTTTCATGGTTTCCTCTATGAGGGAAAGGGTTAAACATATATCAAAATGCTAATGTAGTAATATCAAATATGGCCGCTAAATGCAGGATTGCCGCTTAATACAAGTGACCGCTAATACAGGTTCAACTGTATATTTAATCTAGTAAGTACGCTATCCTTTATTAGCGACGTTGCACAATTTTATCTTTTATAATTTCGAGATAGTATTTCAAAATAAAAATGAGTTCCCTAAAAAACGATATAATCTGAACTTCGGGTTACGTAAGTAATCACGAAATATCACTTCATTTTAAGGAAATTATACCATTTGTGAAAATGTACTAAAATAAATATTCCGCAAGAGCGATGTCACGTTATGTCTTCCGTACGGATCCAAAATTTACAATTCACTTTCTATGAGTAAAAAAATTTGCGTCTGAGTTTCACCTAACTTAAAACTTCAAGATATATAATTATGTAAAAAAAAACTCTCATAACTAGTAGTAAAAAGTATACAGTACATTTTTATTACATTTTAATCACAAGATATTAAGAAGAAGATAAATAACGCAAGGGAATGACATTTCATGATAATGATCTGAAATAAAATCCTTACACATGAGATCATTTTAAAAGCTTGACAAGTTTATAGCCAAATGCACTCAAAAGGCTGATATTTGTCGTAATTGATGACCTTATATTTTTATCGTCTTAAAGGCTGAACTACTGTGTAACTAAAGACTCAGACGTATTATCGCTCTGCTAATATCGCAAAATTTTGATTATCGTAAATATATACTCGCTAAAATTTACTGTCGTAAATCGAAATATTTCTTCAATAAATTTCAAATTTAGGAGAACTTTTCATTATATGGGATGAAGCAAATCTAATTATCCTTGGGAGAAATATATTTGAGTGATCGCATTTAAAGGAAGAATTTATCAGTTATGATATATGTGTCCTTTTAAATGGATATTTAATATCAGGTCTTTATTCTAAATTCCCTTTTCCGTAGTTTGATATTCTTGAAGTCTTAAGACTGCGGTGCAGCTATTCTTGTAAGCGTACGAGTGGGATTCCTGATTTTGTATTCAGAAATTCTATAAATTATGATAGAAATTAGAGTATTGCTCAAACTTGTAGGCATGTTGAAACACGGGGGTATACCTTCATTTTCATTTCTGATTCTTTGTCTATGTTTATTTGCATCTTATCCATGAGACCTTCTTTAAACATATCACGTCTACATGCTGATACATTCTTTCCGATACCCATTCCATACTGAACCTTCAGGTCAGATATCCCTTTGGATATCATTGTATTTTGAAGTTAAAATCAGTCGTAAATAGGGGAAAGTCAAGTCAGTAGCGGCTTCCATATAGGCATGGTCGTTATACTGAATCGTTCCCCATATATAGGTGGTCGGATAACGTAATAAGTTTTATGGGAAAACGGTCTTAAAATCTGGACTAACTGGCTTGCATACTAATCATACTAAATCAAAAATCAGGGATTTCTGATCTTACTTTTGACCTACTTAACACAACAACCAACCAACCATGTAAAATAAAAAAAGTATCAATGCCAAATGAATGCATATCATGTTTTCATTGATTAAACATTATAAAACTATGGGACAGCTTTTAGGCAATTCTTGAATCTGCCACGTGTGTTTTTGACTGAGAATGATATTGATCTGTGCTTATCAAGATTCAATTATAAAAAATAATTGTAAAGACAAGACAGGAATTGTAATTAGTTAAGCGAAAATACAAAATGAATTTGTTATGAAACTAACTTTATACAGTATACTGCCTAGCTTTAAAAAGGGTAGATGTATAATGTCAAATTATTTGTCGTTCTAATACATTTCTAACGCATATAATTCTTATTCAAGAATTCAACCAAAACCGAAAGTAGTTCGTGTTATTTCTTGTTTTGCTGTAAATTATGAATAATTTCAGAACTCAAAACACATAAGTCGTATAACACATTTATTGGAAATGCTACTTTATATTGTATAGACTATTATTCTAGACTTGGCTATTTGAGTTTACCGTCGCTTCGACAGTATTTTAGTCATATAGCGACGTCCAGCTAATTACAGGTGGAGGAAGACCCAGAATGCACGGAGACATTCGGGAAGAACCACCGACCTACCGCATATAGACTATTATACAATCAGAAGTATACATTATATAAAAAAGAAGCAATATGGGGACATTACTTCAACAAAGTACTCTATGCCATGCATGATATATATATCTCGTAAGGAGAGCTATGTGGCATTCGAGAGAGGACGTTAATAAACAAATAAATATTTGTCAAGTAAGCGCTTACGCCATAGACAATTCAACAACGATAATGAAACTATCCGAAAAAAAACGATGTTTTTTTTTTTTTGTGTGTGTGTGTGTGTGTTTTTTGTTGTTTTTTTCGTGACAAAAAAAAACAACAACAACAGGTGACAAAGATTTAAACGAGATTTCGCTAAAACGCAAAACATATTGCAGATGCCTGCAGACGCTTGATAGACTCATACATTTAAACACCTCGTGTTATCTCGGTCACATCATGACGAGAGATTTTCTTGACTTGCTTTTTACCTATGTCAGAGTTGCGAATCTCTGTTAGGTAATCTCTGTCACACTTTTTTTTTATTCTTTACTTTGTTTAAAATATCCGAGCTAATGAACAAAGCGTATTAAACAGCATAAATTATTATACATTTAGGAAAGAAATGATATCATAAAAGAAAGGAAATGACTTCTTTGGGAAAGAGAGAGGGGTCAATGGGAATTTTATAGGAAGCTTGATTGGGAAACTCATTTTAAACAAGCATATAGTCTTGTTAATTCTTGTATACTCTCAAAATCAAGTTGATATCTTTATCACTAAAGGTGAACAAGAAACTTAGAATTAATCAATAGAGGGACATCATTGCCGTGATTTGATTAAGACTTAAACTGTACGGATAAGTGAGTAGTTCTATTCCATTTGTTTATTGATTTATGATAACATATAAAGGACCTTTATTTTATCTAATGAATCGCAATTTGAATGAAAAAAGTTCATCTGCAAACAAAATCAACATTTGGTTGAAAACAGGAATAAACTAGAATCGCTATCGCGATACAATCGGTTTTCGCGAAAGCAATTCCATTCAGTTCACGAGTCGCATGATTCGAAAAAACATATTTTTTCGTTCACTGGTTCAATCAAGTATACAAATCGCACTAGTTAAACATTCTGTTTCTTATATATCACAATTTGAAGCATAAAAACTGTTTACAATTGTTCTAAAAAGGACCAGAACTTGGACTGTCGAAAATGACCAAATAAAGTCCGATCTTCAAAAACTAAACATCACTGGAAGGAGCTCTTAAATAACTAAAACTTTTGTTCATATACTCTCAATGAAATGTTTTTAGCTTTGGAACTATTTGGGGCCGAATAAAAACACAATAATCGAAATATGACCTTGACCATTGCAATTTATTTTTAACTTTGAAATTGTGAGGCACTTTCAAACATAACAATACATAACCTGTGAATATTCCAAGAAGAATGTACAAAAAAATTAAGTCAGGTGCGACAAAAAATATGTTTCTGAAATTTTAAATTTTCCAATATTTTAGTGAAATTTGACCGTTTCTACAGGACACAACATGCATTTTTTAAATTCACCACCTAAAATATTTTGTACATATATGCCTTGCAAATCGTATGCAGCAAAGAGATTCTTCTATCTGATCTCTAACAAAAATGAATAGGTTTTCATAGAGCTTTATTATTTGCACAGTTTTTTGCGTGTTTCGAACATTCAACCTTCCGTTACAAGCTCAAAATTTTTAACAAGTAATACCTTGAAATTATCATATTTTTTTCAGGCTATCAACAAGGAATATAATGCAACAAACTGCATTTAGATTAGACTTCAACTTTTTGAGTTATAAGTAAAAGAGTGATTTCTAGCAAAGCGCCCCCAAGCGGCAAAATGAGAAACAAAATTGAGTAAAATTGTACCATTAGTGCCTAGCAATGCAGCAAATAGTTCAATCAAGTATACAAGTTGCACTAGTCGAACATTTGCTTCTTATATATCTTAATTTGAAGCATTAAAACTGATCTACAATTATTCCAATAAAGGAACAAAATTTGGACTGCCGTAAAATGACCAAATCAAGTCCGATCTTCAAAATCGAAACATCACTGGAAAGAGCTCTTGAAAAACTAAAACTTTTGTTCATATACTCTCAATGATTTTGTTTTACTTTTGGAGCTATTTGAGGCCGAATAAAAACACAAAAATCGTAATATGACCTTGACTTTTCAATTTTTTCTTAACTTTTTAATTGTGAGGCCCTTTCAAACATAACAATACATAACGTGCGAATATGTCATAAAGAATGAACAGAAAATAAAGTCAGGAGCGACAAAAACATATTTTTGAAATTTTAATTTTTCCTTAATTTTAGTGAAGTTTGACCGTTTCTAGAGGACAAATCATGCATTTCTTAAATTCGCCACCCCATATATTTTGTGCGTATATGTCTTACAAATCGTATGCAGCAAACAGAATTCTTCTAATCTCTAACAAAAGTGGGTAGGTTTTTCGTAGACCTACCCTCATTTGTCCACTGTTTTACAAGGTTCGAACATTCAGCCTCTCCTAGAACAATTTTTTCCAGTACTCGATGCTCAGATATCAATCATATTTGATTGGGCTGTCAACAAGGAACATTATGTAAAAAAAAACGCATCTAAACCAGATTTCAAATATTTGAGTTATTAGCAAAACAGTGATTACATGCATTGCGCCCCCTAGTGGCTAAATCAGAAAGAAAAGTGAAAAGTTTGACCATTTAGGCACAAGTTCAGATAAAGATGACTCCATGGCCAAAATTTCATAGCTGTAGCTTTTCTCATCTGGCCGCTAGGTCGGCTACAAAATGGGTGGAATTGGAAAAAAAAATCAACAGAAGAACAATAGGTTTTCACCCTGCAGAGGCGAAAAAACCTTTAAAAATAATGGGTAAACTATGTAAACTGTGATGTAAAAAATGAGCTTTTAAATTTAAAAAGTTAAAAAATAAATAAATTAAATTAAAAAAGCCTTAGTCCCGTTTAATTCCATACTGTAAACATAACACTATAGTTCTATATACATTAATGCACGTTGAAATTATGTCTAAATGAATTAAATGTATAAAACAGTAAAGGGATTTTAGATCCAAAAGGATAAATAAAATCATATTTTTAGTCATGTATGATGGAACTCCGTAAAATGTTATGTGACCATGTCGAGGCGCTTGTTTGTTTCTTTATTGGATTTAACGTCCCACCGACAGCATGTCAGTCATTTAGAGACGATGTCTACTTTAGACAGATATAGTGCTGCCACACTGTAGTATCACGTCGAAGACATGTGGCATGATACCAAACCTAGTCACATTATCCTGACATCGGGTCAACCAGTCCTGCAACTACCTATATAAGCTGAACGCCAAGCAAATGAACTACAAGAGGACCATTTTTTACGACTTTGGTATGTTGCGGCCGTGGATTTGAGGGGCTTGTGAAAGCTTTTAAATTGTCCGTTCCTAGTGTTATTTATGTATATTGATCTATGTCAATGAAGGGTTGAACATTAAAGAATCTAAACAAATGTTCAACTGTTGTTGTAAGTTAATACATACTTATAATACATTTGAAACCATTCTTTTTTTTTGGGGGGGGGGGGGGGTCGAACACACAACTATTTTTAAGTTTTTTCTTTCTTTGAGATTAAGCAATTAAGCAAAAAATGAGGTATCATGTTTTCACCAAATTTAGACCCACGTGACACAGATTCAAACTTAAATGAGATATAATACAGAATACTATTTTGAACAAAGTTTCGTGAACATTGGGCTAAAATGTCGCCAAGCAATTTTTGACTGCTCAAGATAAAAACTTATAATCAATTTCAGTAATTAGACTTACGGCAAATTCATATTAAATGTTCAACAAAAATGTGTCAAACATGAACCCAATAAAACATGAATATATCTCTTAAAATGTGTATTAACATAGGTTATTCAATTTACCCTCAAGCAAATGTTGAAAAATGAACACTTTGTCACTGACTTAGACATAGCCTAGTGAAACAGAGTTATGAATACTTAATATCGTTTAAATCAAGTCTTTTCAAATGGATAAAATCAGAAACACGACTATTACCTATATCTGGCGAAGGTTATTTTTATTATTTTTTTTAAAAGTTAAAGAAAAAAAACTTGTGACAGCATTCAACTCATCCACAGTAGACGACTGCATTTAAAAATTGACATGTTAGGGCTTCTGTCAATGCTTGGTTTTAAATTCTGAAATTGACGATTTGAAAAAAAAAAATTGTCATCCTGCATTGCGATTGATCGTGAAACTGGCTCGATGCATACATGGTAACTGTAAAAATAATTTCAGCAAGCATGAGTGTATAATTGTGGCTTGATAGTTTCAGATACAGTTAGATAATGTTGTTCTGAAATTACGCAAAATAATGATTACACCGAGAAAAGGCATAAATTACCAAGCAAAGTAACAGTAATGGCGTATTAAGAAGAACCGTGTGTCTTTTTTTTTCTCGATTCTGGCAGGCTAAAGAGTTTTTATTGTCCTTTTATGCTTAACAATATCCTCGGGGGAAATTCTGTAATGGTTGGAGCGGAAGAATCTCAAACTTCAACCATTCATAGTGTCATTGTTGTATTACTAAAGTGAGATAATATGAAAATGATAATTGGTCAAATCCAATATTTATAGTAATGTTATATGAGCTTATATGCCTAGCAAAAACCAGATTATTACCTTCATTTAATTTGATGAAAATATCATATTCAAAAATATCGCATCTGTCATAATTATCATTTTTAGACTTCAGCAGATGCTCCTGTATTTTTTATTAAACTTTTAAAGCCTGACCCCCCCCAAAATTAAGACTGTTAGGTAATTAATGATATTGTATTTTTCAAAATTATGTGATGGCCCTTTTTTGTAATGCAATAATCTGTTAGAGCAATACACATAGTTCTTCGATTATTAAATCAAAGATATTTTTTTTATTTTATTGTGTTATGTCAATTATTTAAGATGCGAGAACGCTGAGAGGCAACACTATATCTACCCAATGTATAAATTTATACATAATTATTTATATATTATGACACAATTGCAAATTATACGAAAGTTCATATAATACTAGATCAATATACTCATTATGCATAGTTAGCGATGTAAATATATCTAAAGGATTAAACTGAAAACTTAAAGCTTATTTGGATTTTCTCCCTTTTAGCAGTTACAATTATTTTTCTATGGATTATAAAGTGTTTATTTTACACACAAAAATCAAATAATTTACTTTATTAAGTTATATATTACCAATAGAAAGATAAAAGAAAATGAAGACACAAGTCCCAAAATAAACAGAAAACCCAAGCAACAAATATTTCTGCGAGCGAATTTATTGGCTGGTCTTGATTATTTATAAAGATTAACTGTAATTCCACGTGAAAGAGTGAAAAATAACGTGACTTGTCTGTGTTGTATGTCCGACTATACTAGTACTGATATGTGCGAAGGTTTTGTAAATATTATATGATAATAGTCCCCAATCAACAGCGGTGACTGCTCATTAATTGGCCATTAATAGAAAAAAGTAAATATATACTAATTAAACCGTTTAGACGCCTCACATGTTTGCCATTTTATTCTTTGTTAGGATGTCTCATTACTTCGGAGATATCAGTTCTTCCTGTTTCGGTCATACAAAATGGAAGAAAAAAATCGCCCATTTATCTGACGGTATGATATTTCTCTAATCCGCCGTGTCTTCAACCGGCGTGCATGCTTGCTAATGAAGAAGAAATCCTAACATTATATCTTGTGAAAAACACATCCTTTCCTAGGCTTTTAAAGATCTTTTTGTAATAATTGTGCGGAACTCATTAAACTGATGCTAACTAGCTTTGAGGGTCTATGATGCATACTCAAGTGCCATTATCGAAAAAAAAAAAAGAAGGAAAATAGGCATAATGTTCTTTTTTTCTGTAACCAGATAGGGACAGTTGCTGCGCACATAATTTGGATTTTTTTTCGGCTTGAAATGTTTGAAACTCACTCTGGAGTGGTAAGGAAGATTGTTCTTAATAATATTTTGATGGGGTTCTTGGTGTTTAAGAAGCCATAGAGAATGGAGGTGGCAATCGACAGTGGCTTTTTAATTAATGTATGATATAAAGAATAGCATTCCTGTACTCTAAATATCTTATCAAACTTTTTTTTCTCAAAAATTCTATGCAACCAAATTCTGAAGTCCAAGCCTTTACTAATTAAGTGTACAACTTGTTTGTCTTCATGAAATAGAAATTTGGTGAAATGATCGAAAGTACTGGGTATTAAGATATATATTGCGTGTATTTTCTTCAATCTGTTTGGTGTTTAGTGGCTTTATCAATTTTTGTATTTGGACCATGTCTTTTCATTAAGTGAACGAATATTAAAATAGTTTCACCCGGAATATTTCATGTAGAAACTGTACTGAAATGAACTTTGGGGTTACTTTAGTTTTTCAAAGAAATAAGTCGAGGTATTGTCATCACTCTGGTGTCGTCGTCGACGTCTTTGTTGTGAAAAACCTTAACTTTGGCCATAACTTCTAAAGTATTATAGCTTCTGTCATCAAACTTCACATACTTGTTGACAAGGGCTACATTCTTATCAGGGACCATAACTCTAAGGTCCTTTTTCACCTAATTTATCTCCCTTTAAAAACAAAAATCCGACGAGCGTTTCCATCCGCATTCGGTGCTCTTGTTGTTGATTTGCAGTGAGACAGCACCATCTCTGCCTAATGAATTCAATCAAAGATCTCAAAATGACTAAAATACTATTAATTGGACGACGAAACTCAAGAAGACAAACTATTCGTATCAAACAAAATATGCGAAACGTTACCATTGACTGTTTAAACAAAATTTGTGACGGACTATTTGTACTTTATTACTGTGATATAATTATAAAGCATATCAATTTTCGGGGGTTATTATGCAATATTAAGGTGTCATAATTTGAAAATAATGTGTTTGCAGCTAATTATATTTTGGAAAAATTGTTAAAATGATATTTCTTTCTTCCATTTTTGATCGTGATTTATTAGAAGTGCCAAAATGGCGATGACATATCGTCATACATTTTTGCGACTAAATTGTGAGAAAAGTCGGTCTTCGAAAATGTCAATAAGATTTGAATGTCTTAAATATTTTTAATCTGATGTTTGTGATTCTCATACTGAAAAAGAAGTTAATGATTGTGGTATCATGGTTCATATTTGAACCAAAAAGGGAAAACACACACACACACACACACACATTTTTTTTTAAAAATAAATTGATAATCAGTCGTTGTTGTACATCTTTTTCAAAAACTCCAGGGAATGAAACAAAAATCATACATTCATACATTGTATACACTTAAGTTCAGATACTTTCCTTCCCTTCTGTATTGAACTTTTTGAGAAGGTGGTAGTGGGTTCAATCCCCGACATACCAAAATCTTGAAAGACGGAACTGGTACCTTCCCTCTTGGCGCACATCATATATACAGGGTAGTTCCAGGGCCTGTTAGACCAAGTGTCAGGATGATATGACTTGGTGTTTATTATGTCACCTGTCTACGGCATAAAACTGAAGTGAAGCAGCACTATACCAGTAAAGCCAAGAGAAGACATAGTCGCCAAAATGACTGAAATGTTACAAACTATGCTTCCATATTTTATGACGGCCATAGAAAACTTGCATTAACCAGCATTATTAACTCAGAACGTGATAAAGTTAAGAACAGGTTTAGTGTTGTTTAGGGTACAGTTAACATGGGAAACAAAATATCCTGCGATAAATGATCAGATTCCGGGGAGTTGCAGACGACATTACATGACATGATTAAGATTTAAAATGTGCTCTGAAATTTGTGAGTCCCACGATTATCTGAACATGCGAGTTTGATTCCCACCGTGTGTCAGTCCTCAGTTTAACGCATTTTTACATTTCCTCAAGTATAAAGCCTGGAGAGTAGCCCTGTGTCGAGGACATCATGGTAACACACCTGTTTTGAAACCCCAAGGAACTTAGTTCGAGCTACGGCTTCTGCAATTTCTTAAATGGCTAACCTCTTATTTAGGGGTCGGGAAAATGGAAAATTGATTTCTGATGCCTTATGTCAAGTACTAGGGTGTACTGACTGCTTTTTCGCTAAAATTACAATAAAAAATAACCCATTAACCATTCAGTTGAGCAATCAGTCGTTATTACTATATTACTATATTATAGCTTTTGTCTTGGTTTTGAGATCTGGGTATTTCCTTTAGCGACAATAATGTCTTGACTGATCGATGCTCATTAGTTCATTTTTTATGCTCCTGCTTCTATAACTTAATATTGTAAACATTACGTACAAATCGTCACTGAAGGCAAGCATACTCGTAAATGTCAACATGCGAATGTTTATTCCAGTTATCCTTTTAAGGTCATTTTCTACTATAAATCGTGACTAAGCGACATTCCCATTTTACATAATATAATTAAAGTGACAAAATCCATACGACGATGCTTTGTTTGCAGACGTTATAATGTTCGAGGCGTTATTAATTTGTTCAAGTGTCTAGGCCGAGTAGCAGTCATAAACCAAAGCGTGGAGTGTTTAGGATTTCATATAAATTGGCGCCCTTAATATAAAGAAGTCGCATTTTGTAATTATGTATAGCTTATTTTATGTATGCCCAGACGATAAATAAATGAATAATATGATGTTTATATTCTCCCTAGTTGTTTTTCGCTACATGATATTTTGCAAAGTAACGAGCGAAACATATCCAATGGGCAATTTACCTGTCAGATATGAATTGCGTGTCCCATTTATGCATGCCATTTCGCGATTTAATTTCATTCTATGCCTGTTTTTCGAGAGACTGATATAATTGACACTTAATCTTGGCAACAAAAAATAATAACGCGCATGAAATAGTATCTCCTTTCTACATCGATCAATAAAACATCAATGTGTTTATTCATGATACAGTTTATAATTTGCTGAGGTTGCTAACGAAGGCATGCAAGAATTTTACTTAGTACACTTATATAAATTGTATTAATAAAGAGATAAATAAAGGCGTGTTTGGTAGTTTTAATACGCCACGCGTAACACTGAGATTGATGAATAAATGTTGTTGGCTCGATCCCGCCTGGTGGCGCCAACTTAGCTTAGATACTGTATATAAATTTATTAAGTTAAAGAGTTAAAATAATCTTAGTTATGTTTTTTGTTGTCTTTTGACGAATCGTAGAAACTCAGATATGTGAATCAGGGTTGGGGGGGGTCTTCAATAGGCTGGTTGACGCTATGCAACTAATATACTGGTTGACGCTATGCACCTAATACACTGGTTGACGCTATGCACCTATTACACTGGTTGACGCTATGCACCTAATACACTGGTTGACGCTATGCAACGAATACACTGGTTGACGCTATGCACCTAATACACTGGTTGACGCTATGCAACGAATACACTGGATGACGCTATGCAACTAATACACTGGTTGACGCTATGCAACGAAAACACTGGTTGACGCTATGCAACGAAAACACTGGTTGACGCTATGCAACTAATACACTGACTCAGTAGCGATTAATTCAAGCACTAAAAAGTGTTATCTTAATTCAAACTTATTTTTTTACTTACCCATGATATTCGACGTTTTCACAACAAGACAAGGACTTTGGGCTTAGGGGGTATTGAAACACTGTTGTGCCAGTGGAAAACTCCTTACTTTTGTATCCGTTACAAAAAAAAACCCACACACACACTATCACTGGAATCTCTTTATGCTAAAGCTTGCCAAGAGATCTTTTTATTTAAGTGACTGACTTTTAATTTTTCATCTTGAAAGAGATATTTTTCTGTCCTTAATCGTTGCCATTGTCATTTTGAAATATATTTTCTGTTCTAAACTGCACAGTCCCACGTTTGCAAAATATAGTTTTTATCCGGACGGCGAATTAAAAATGACTCAATGTTCTTTTTGCCAAGAAATCGCCTTCTTCATGCCTGTGGATTTGAAGGTCACCTTTAAGAGTGAGGAGAGGATTGAAGAATTGTTCATATCCCTCCAAATTTAAAAATTACTTGTCTAATCCAGGAACAATCGTATTGTGTGAGGACAATACTTTTAAAGCTATACATAAAATATGTTTAATGCAACATCTGAACATTTCCTTCACTCGAATTGTGAAGAATCCTCGCATTATTTTTTGTTTGTTTTACGTTCTTAGGAACGCTGCTAAAATAATATACACATATTTTATCCGAAAGTTTTTAATATAGTTAAGTATAGTGCTTGTATTATGCCCTGTTTGAAATTAAAAGTGCCATCTCCGTTATGTTACCTCGGTTTATAAATCAATACCCACAGCGTTCATCAGGATGGATTAACCTAATTAGTCAAAGTAATAAAACAGTAGTAAGATATATGACTTCCCCCCCCCCTCCCCTTCTCTCTCTCTCTCTCTCTCTCTTTACTTTTCTGCTGTCTTTCTTTCTGCGCTCGACTGTCTTTTTTGTTGCTTTTAGTCTCCCTGTTTTTTGTTGTTGTTTTTTAAATTCATATTCCGTGAGATTCCACTCTTACCTATTCAAAAGCAAAGCAACTCGAATATTAACGATTGTCTGGCACTGCGATTCTGTAGTATGTTGTTCTGTGGGATTATTAATTTCCACTTATAAAGGAGTGCGACATTTGGCGTTACAGATGCGACATATAACGTCAGGAGGTTTTGCGGCATTTAGCGTTGGTTGCGACATTTAACGTCAGCCTTGTGACATATAACGTCATGTGCGACATTTAGCGATTGTGCGACATTTAACGTTGCTACAAATAGCTTATGTCCTGTCCTGTTACAGACACAGAGCGCTGTACGCTCGGGGTCTACCTTTACATATATGACAAGCAGGACATTGCTCCAACACGTAAAATGGCGAAGGTTGACTCTAAAATAACAAACATCAATAGTTACTTAAATCAAAAGATGTGGAAAAGATGAGAAAGATGTAATCCCATTGAAAAGTCAAATAAAGACTTCACACATGCTGATTTTCTCCATGCTTGCCATGCGGAAACTGTCATCAAAGAAACAGACCTGATAACGCTTTTCAACACACGAGTCGGAGCCTGTCGAAACTTCATTTTTTCGCATTTTTTCACAATTCTAATATAATGGGTGTTTAAAATAATAAAAAAAACCAGACGCTTCGGGCTTCGATGAAAAGATCCTTCGGCGGAATTTAGAAAAACGCATTTCCGATGAATGTGCTCACACGGTGTTAGCAAAAAAGTTCTTTGGTGTCTGATTAAGACCACACTGTATCGGCCGATAGATTCAGTATATTTCCGCAAAATCAGGATCCCCGAAGAAAATTGTAATTTTTGCAAGGATTCAATAGGAAAATAACGATGGTGTAGTTCTCATCTGTATCAACGTCTGAAGGAAGAAGCTAACCTTTATGAAACAGACATGTCTAAATTCATTAAAATCCTTTTGGTCTACAATTAATTTATGTGTGCAAGTACATGTTTTTTTGTTGTTGTTTTTTTTTTTCAAGGAATTTTTAAAATCTGTTTTAATTATAGGAATATTTCTGGGTTTTAATATATATGAATAGTTCTGCTTTAAATGTAGAAATACTTCTGGTTTTAATATAGGATTAATTTTGCTTTAAATTTAGGAATTGTTCTGCTTTGAATATAGAAATAGTTCTGCTTTATCATCTCGTAATAAAGGCATTGATTTATTGCATATGTATGTTCCTTCATCCGGATTATCAGGTGATTATGTCTCACGACGTCTCAGCTCTGACTCGAATTCACCATCCATGCTTAATTATGTGTTCCTCTTATCAAAATTTCTAAAATATTTCATTTCAAATAAATATTGATATTTATCAATGTAATTATGTATATCAACTTAGTCATAGCTTGAATATTTCATGAAAAAAGGAATGGTGGATTGCTCTTACATCTATTTCAAGTGTTACTTAACGCTAAGTATGGTTGGGGGAATTTTAGCCACCACTAACTGTCCTCTAAAGCCAGGTCAACCTTATCAACGTCTTACCTTGGTTCTAAAGTAAAACATATGGCAATGTTTAATCCGATTGTACACAAGACCATCATTTCCGGATGTTGCAAACCATACACCCCATGCGAGTTGGATAGTTTTCCTTTTCTGAAAAGGCTAAACTCTTTGCCTTACAAAAATGCGTCTTGGCATCTTGGCAAACAGAACAGATCCAGATCAAACTTCTATCTATGCAAGTTTTTCATATAATATTGTAGCTCATATTCTACAGCCTGCATGGCAAAGAAATGAATTCCACTATTTCATATACCAGTTCGGTGAATTAGAATTCATGTTGTTGTTGTTGTTGTTGTTGTATTGGGGTTTACCGTCGCTGCGATAGTATTTCAATCATAAAGCGACGTCCAACTAATTACAGGTGGGGGAAGACCCCGAGTACACAGAGGTACCCGGGTAGAAGCACCGACCTACCGCAAGCCAGCTGGAAGGCTTCCTCACATGAAAAATCCAAAGTCCCTACCGGGATTCGAACCCACAGCGGTGAGGGGCTGAGAGATTTGTAGTCCACGACTGTACCCACTCGGCCACGGCGGCCCCTCATGAGGTAGTACATGAATATTTATTAGGCAAACAACAAAACGACATAAATTCTGTTGTTTTCTACTTTCAGTAAAATGAAACTTTTATTTATTATACATGCGCTGTTGATAATAGAAAATGATATCCAAGCGAATAATGTCGCTTAACTTAATATCATTCAGTTTCTCTGTAAATTCGAATCCCGGCAGGGTCATTCGGATTTTAATGTAAGGAAGCCTTCCAGTTGGCTTGTGGTAGGTCGGGGGTTCTTCTCGAAGTGCACTCGAAGTTTCCATCTATTTAGCTATATGACTGAAATTCTGTCGCAGCGCAACGCTTAAAGTAAAGTCCCTTTAATGGCTCCGCTACATTTCGAACCTCATGGCATTTCACGGAGATAACCAAGGTTTCCTAAAGTTTCATTAGTGTACATTGGATATCTTGGTAGAGGTTAAGAGGTCCAAGACGAAGCCGGAACAATTACAGGGACTTTACCTTAACACAACAAAGCAGCGAACAAATAATGAAAGCAGGTCAAATGCCACATTGCTATAAAAATTCAGAAAAGAAATCGTTTAAATATGGGTTTTGAAGTCATAATCTATTTAAGGCTTGTAAGAAGCTCTGAAAATTTAAATACATCTAAGATTTATTTCCATGGGACACCTTTCTATTTTATTATGTACAAATATATCGGCCCCTCACCGCTATGGGTTCGAATCCCGGTAGGGACTTCGGATTTTTCATGTAAGGAAGCCTTCCAGCTGGCTTGCGGTAGGTCGGTGGTTCTACCCAGGTACCTCTGTGTACTCGGGGTCTTCCTCCACCTGTTATTAGCTGGACGTCGCTATATGATTGAAATACTATCGTAGCGACGGTAAACCCAAATACAACAACAACAAATATATTGATTTATTTGACAAAATCGAGTGTTTTCCACAAATTTAGGTTGACATCTAAGTCGTATAGAATCTATTAAGATATTTCCCCAGACTATTTTCAGCAAAAATGTCTTAACTGACTTTCAAATAAATATAATTGTGTTAACAAAAATAAACTCATGAAAGTTATTTGTCAATTTGTAGACTATCAACAAGTCCGTTAGAACCCACTAGTCCTGGAACTACACATACATGCTGGGCGCCAAATTCAATTACGATAAACACTGTAGATAGACAAAACATATCTTTAAAACCAAGTGACAAAATCCCAGCTGGCCCATAATCGGGTCGATGCAAATCAAGCAACATTCCGGGAAGTAACTTAATTATGCATTTAGTTGCCTTGCATTTTCTCTTTTAATTTGCTTTCAATTTGTTTGAATGTGTTCTTTGCTAAATAAATTTACCTCTCATTTATGGCTTTACTTATGCAATGATTTCTGTTTCTTGGTCTGTATCATCTGCGTTATTTATACAGTAAAAACATGACACTTAATGGTCCACATGGAATGAACAAGATAAACAAATAGGTAAAAACGAGCAAGTGCGTCTGTAATATTATCTTCCTTCCTCTGGTTAGTGTTTATTATGGAGATTGCTAATGCTCTTTATCAACAGTTGTTTGTTTTAGTGTTTTGTAATATTTTCAATTAACCTTGTCCAGTACTATATCATAAGTAATTTCTCCTAAAACACATATTCTTAAAACAATACTTTCGATATAAAAAGTAATACGCAGCTCTAGTCGAGTGTGCCGTATGCTGCTATTTCCCATAAAATATCAACTAATTGACGTCATAATCGGTTGCTAATACGAGAAACTACTTTTCCCATAAGCAAGTATATGTAAAAACCGGGGAAATGCATGATGCAATGCCCTTTGATTAATTTATCTCTTATAGCTAAGATATGACTTTCACGTCTTTGCGCACTCGCCTCGGGAGTTACTGGGCTTGGAAGAGAGGAATTTAATTTCCCGAGGGCCGGGCTGACATACAAAATACATCGCATAGACTTTCATCTACACGTGATCGTAATGAAATTAGCATATATCATCGGTGCTCTAAAGTAGTCAAGATGCAGAAGTTATAATGGCAGACACAGACACTTCGGTGACGGTGACGATTACCACTTTATTAGATTAGTTGCCGATATATGTAGATGCATGGGTAAAGTTGAGTGATAATTATAAGCATCTTTAGCATCTAGAAATATATAAAGCAATTAATCCAAAATCCTGCCATATTTACACACGAACTCTACTTAATAATATTATTTCATCACGAATTGGATCCATAAAGTGTTATATACGTTTACATGTATGTGTTTGTTTTATGCTGCATTATTGACACAGCATGTGCAACATGAAGAATATATATCTTTAAAAAGGATATGATGTCATTAGAAATAAAAACAACAACAAACAAATGATTGATTATAAAAGGAATAAAACGGTGAACAATCTCTCTCTCTCTCTCTCTCTCTGCTATTCATGCCGTTGTAAACAACCAGATTCTTTATTACTTATTCTCGGTTAAGTGCCGTTACATGTAACATTGGTTGAGTTTTATATACAATAAGGCCCGTAGTAGAAAATACTACCGTATAAATAAACACTAGTATACACAGTTAAACTTGTGCTAGCGAACACAAGTGGTAAACAGCAAACCTGTTCTTAGTAGTCAAAATCTCTATTCATTCACATGGATTTAACTTATATTTAACAGTCATCCGTTCTGAATGGACATTTTTTTAATATTTTTACTGTTCGCTTCAAGCAAGTTTTATTTCATTTTCATTACAAAACAACTCACGCAGAAATATTGCCGTTTGTCATTTTACAATAATAGAATTTGACGTGACTACATTACACAAATAAAATGACACTACACTTTTAGAGGCTATAACAGTGGCAAAAAAAAAAGAAAAAAAAAAGGAATAATGCGAAAGGCTATTCTTAATTTATTTTAGGCTTCCACATCATTTACGGGGGAATGCTCACCCAGATTCCGCTTGTAGCTAGTTCTTAATTAGGCGAAAAATTGAATAAAAATGGCACAAATGCAATTTTTAGCCTGTAATTAGGATACTGTTCTGTAATTGTAAAGATTTCTTTTAAAATGATCATAACAAAATGTGTAAGGCGCTGCGCTTCGAAATTCAATCACAACAAAATCATGGCAAGGACAATCATTTTCAAACATCTGCCAATCAAATTATCGATATTCGTTGACATTAACTTCCGTGTACGAAAGGCAAAACTACTGGTACATATATTCGTGGATTCAATACCATGCATGACATCAATGGAAAGGTACAAACCTACAAAACTGTGAAAACTTCAAGTTTTAACTCATTGAAAGCCATACTCCTGTTTCTTAATCATTACGGTAAAACAAATAGCAATATCAAATTTGTGAAATTAACGAAATCATAGAAGTTTATTCTATCATATCCATGCCAGAATATCAAAACTGTATTCCGATGACAGATGAGAAAAACAAATTTATCTAAGCAAAGGGCAGCAACTGCTATGAGACTCTTGATCATAGTAACTAACATAATGACCTCATATTGGTGATGATGGTAAACATCCATCTCACATTTCTTTAGTCATTCTGGGACATCTCATCGCTTTTTACATCTTGACCAGTCATGAAATTTTGCACTCCTTCGCAGCGTATGTTCTCACAAGAACTCAAGATTGTATATTTAGACACATGTGTATAACGCAAAATATCACGTTAGATATCAGTTATTAATCACTTCATTGTGGTATTATCGGAATTTCTTTTTTATGCTTTCAGATCTTCCAAAGATGGCGGGATATTTAGGGGGACTGTGGAATACAACATCCTCGTACGACAATGTGACCCTCGCAGTCGACATGCCTGGCTTCCCAAAGACAAAACCCCCTCCCAGCAAGGCTGTTGACATCGAGAGCTACGTGGTCATTGGGATTTTGTGTATCTTTACCATCGTCGGAACCCTAGGCAACGGTCTGGTTCTCTACGTCTTCACGAGAACTCCAATCAAGCTGACTTCAACCATTTTCATCTTGGCACTAGCTGGAACAGACTTCGTCACGTGTATTTTGATAATTCCATGGACTGCCATTTCGATTCACCTCCAATATCAGCTCGTTTATGATATAGCTTGTAAAATATATCAGTTCTTCATCACTTGTACAGTTCCGCTTTCCTCCTTCATCATGGTTGCCATAGCAGTAGACAGATACATTTGCATATGCCACCCGTTTATCCATATCATGACAGTGCAGAGGGCAAAGAAGATCGTATTTGTCCTGGTTATGTTTGCTGTTTTCCTTGGAGTCATGACCTCCCTAGGATTTAGTGTCTACCAGATTGCGGAGATACCAGAAACTTTGACTAAACCCCAAGTAAACCAGTCAGTATTACAAGATGTAAATTTAACTGCGATAGAGAGTGCTAGCAGCAAGATAACACCAATTTATTACGTCAGTGGGTCTAACGTCACAACCACAAACATAACAATCCGGTCTGTTATCTACACTGGGCAGTGTATTCCCTCACAGACTTTGCTTCGAGAAGCGTTCACCAATGTATACCAAAAGATCTATTCTTCATTCTTCATGATTTCGCTCTTGATTGTCCTGATATTGTACGCAATGATTTATAGCTCGGTTACAAAACAAAGGGCGAAGCGTCGCGGACAGAAGATGGGAACCAAGGCCAAGAAGGTTGTAAACTCACAGTGTCAGACCGACGAATCAGCAATGCCGCTGAACAACCTGAACAAACCGAACAAAACCAATTCCAACCTGAACAATTTGAACAAAATCATAGTAGACACGGATGGCCAAACAGTTTCAACGCTTCTGATGGACAACAAGAAAAACGGTGTAGCTGAATCTGAAAATCTTCCAATTAACATGAAGCAACATTCTCCCGATGGTAAGAAGGAAGACAAAAAAGACCATAATCGGATGGCAAACATCAAGACTGCCCTAATGCTCTTTATCGTGACAATCGTGTTCATCATTGCTTTCTTGCCTGCCTGGCTGATGGCACATCGATGGCTGAAGTTCAACGGCGTGGTCTTCTATATGTACTTTATCTACAATGTTGGGAACCCCGTTATTTATGCATTTATGAATCAGATGTTTCGGTTCAAACATGGTGAAAATTCTAAGTCGTTTCAGAGGGTGCTGTGTTTTTGGTAGATAAAAGTAGGACATTATGTAGACCCTTTTCAAAATAGGCATTGTGGGAGCATATACTGCTGTTTACGGTTGCAGATTCCGAAATGTTGCATATGGCATTTTGGAAATTTGAAAATGATATAGTCTTTTCACCTGTTTTTCTGCCATATGTAATAGTAAGACGTACTCATTAAATATAATGTTCTTCATTGTTAGTCATTATCATAATTTTAACATGTTGACAAATAGTTCAATAGTCACACTTTGCTCTGTAGGTGTTTGGTATTCGTTTCTTTGTATGTAAAATTGCATGTTGTCTCTTATTAGTCAAATGATTCGTGTTAATGTCTTTTTGTTGATATAAGTCAACGATGTTTATGTATCTATCTTCTAGTTTCAATAAACATCTAACAGTATGTGATTTTGTCATTTATTTATTTACCAGTGCTTATTCCCTCCAACAAATGAACTGATGCCTATTTAATTTGTAAAGAAAATGTTGTACTGTTTATCTGTTTACGTTAACTAGACTGCTGGCAGTTTGGCCAATCTCTCTAGACGGTTCCGATTTTGATTTATCAGTTCTTTGCGCAAATCTTTGATATAATGTGTTAAATGAAAGTAATAATTAACGTACTGCTAAACGACTACAAAAAGATAAGAAAGATATACCGGTACCATATGTAGAAAATATCGCATGTAACAAAAATTATAACAAACATTCATGAGTGCCAATATAATTTCCAATTTCAGATTTATCGAGAATTGTTCATTAACACATTTCTTATACCACTCTCTTCTAACAGTATCTCTTACTTTTGTGACGCGTAGGCACCAACCATCTATTTTATACAATATATCTTCTTCAGAAAAAAAATGTTTTTTTCTGTGTATTCACGAGTTTATTTACTACAACGTTACTACCAAGTTTCAGCCTGTTTTACTCGCAAGTGGTTTCAGTAAATAAGATGCCGTTCAATTGTCTTAAAGTCCCAAAGCATGTATCCATTGCATGATGGTTGATGAATGACAAATGGACTTGTATATTTATTTCCTCCAATATCGGAGAGCATTTACAGATACGAAAGTAACATATTCACCATACACATAAAACATAAAAGCGCCAAGTGTGACATTCATTTACATCTAACATAAATTTTAAACAACAAAAGACTAATGTGACAAGGGATGAAAAAAATAATAATGATATAAATGAAAATAAAACAGAGTTTAAAAAAAGAGAAAGGAGAAAAAACAATACCATTTTTATACTGAAACCTTTCCGAAAGAAACGAAAGAGCCTATAAATGATTTTTGTTGTTTTTTTTTTTTTTGTTTTTTTTTTTTTTTTTTTGTTATTGTTATTTTTGTACAAGTAATAACATAACAGTCCATTAATAAATCAATGGCCTGACATGCAAATCAGTATATATTTAATAAATAAGAACATGAGAAAAGACGTGAGGTGTAATAAACACTAAGTCATAGGTACATACATATGACGATATGATACAGCTTAACAACTTACAATAACAAAGTTTTCACATGAGAAGTAAAAAAAAAATGTTGATTTCCCCGATACTTTAAACAAGTTTTATGCACGTTAAATAAAGGATTATTTTTCAAATAATTTCTGGTCATAGCGGCTGCCAAGCATAGCTACTCACTCCAAGTACCGTATTAAATCAAAGCGCTGATACATGTAGCGCTGATTAACAGGGATTTTGATATGATGATGTCGCATTTCTTATGTTTATCAAAGTAAATTGAATATTTCCAAGCGATGCCAATGAACCAAATGTTAGAAACCCACTTTTACGTTGCTTGAATACGGTTGTTAAAACAATAAACCCATCATTTGTCTCAATGCATTGCTAACAATAAACATATCGCCACTCTTCCTCTTCCCATTTCTCTAGCCTACGGTTTTATAAGATAATTAATATGTAATCTAAAACAACAAACTTTTATCTGAGATTTGAATTATATGTAACTTAATTATTATATATATATATATATATATATATATACACATGTACTTAAATTAATGATTTTCATGATGATAGAAAAATGTATGTCTTGTGTTGCAGAAGAATTTAATAATAAAAAAGAGTTAGAAAAAAAGTTACTCCTCTGGGACTCGAACCTTACAACATTTAGCATGCTAATCAGACGCGGTACCACTGCGCTGTTTCGTTATTTTGACGTCATCATGATTTTTGTATGTATATATTGTTGGCTATCGCTGGAAATTCCAGCCAGTCATAGTTCAAACTGTTTCCGCATGAGATTGTGAATTGTTTCCTGCGTATTATCTTTTTCGTTACAGTTTATTAAACACGGTATCTCCAGCATCGATTTTCAACACATTTTTATTCAATTTCAACTTCCACAACACAATCGTAATGAAATAAACATGAAAATTGTCACCATTTAGTTTCAAGAGAGGAAACAAATTGTGGACTTTTTTCTTAGTGTAGTAAATAAGAGGGAATCTATAAATATAAAATTACTAAATATAGCCCCGAATGGTTGTCCGATCCCTGTCAAACCCTGTTCCAAAACGTTAACCTGTCCATACATAGTATTGCATATACCATTTGACCGCAGAACACTGCCTGAAGCCTATGATAGTAATTTGATTGAATGGTCTCGGTAACCCGACAATCGTGAAGTATGTGATCGGTAAGACAGGAATTGTACACACTGCCACAGCGATGACAGGTCTCGTTAAATTTCGCAGTGTATGACGGTTCTCGTACAAGATAGATAACTCTGATTTCGCCACCAAGTGAATAACCATCAGTGTACAGAACCTGATGAATTCAGCGGAGGAATTAATGCACTGTCGTAAGGTAAGTATGGAATACCCCTTAATTTTAGCATTTTTTTTTTCGCACATACTTTGCTTGGAATGTGTCATTTAACAGGTAAGAATGTAAATACCCAGGTTTTCATTAAATTAAACGTATTATTTCATGGAAAGATTATCTGGTGCTGCCCATAATCTCTCCAAATAAAAAGAAAAATGCACATCATTTTGGTAAAATGATACATGTCTTTTTTTCTTAATATATTTCAAAAACAAAATAATGCATTCAAAATAATTATCTTTAACACTCACTCAGCCCCTCACTAAGTGGGTTCGAGTCCCAGCAGGGTCTTCGGATTTTCATGTGAGGAAGTCTTCCAGTTGGCTTACGGTAGGTCGGTGGTTCTACCCGGATACCTCCGTGCATTCGGATTCTTCCTCCACCTGCAATTAGCTGGACGTCGCAATATGACTGAAATACTGTCGAAGCGACGGTAAACTCAAATAGTCAAGTCAAAATAAATATCGAAACCTGAGTATACATTTTTTTTCACCAGCTGAATAATTCAAAATAAAGAGGACGTTGACGTCAGAAGTGAAGCTGGTATCACCTCAAGTGGTCAAGAGGTAACAAACATAACGCTGATCCGATTGTGGATACGGACCCCATTTAGGGCAAATCATTTCTTGACAATCCTAGAGGCACAATATTGGTCCAATTCAGGAACTGCCTAGAAGTAGAAGAAATAATTCATTAATAATTAAGAAATAATTAATAATTAAGAAATAATAAGCAGAAATAATTTTAACACAGTTGGTAACATGTACGGTTAGTTACCAGAAGGTCATTGGTGCAAGACCGCGACCACATGTGTCAAAATCTTTAACCTTCGTCAGAATACTGCTTGCATATGTTTAATCTACTTTGGTGGGTCATATATATAGGAAGAGGATTTAGTTCACGACCCGCGTAAAAATGACAAAGAATTTTCAAGTTTGCTGAATCTAAACGCAATGCACCAGTAAAAATGCACATCAGTCTTTATGCCATACCACTTGCTTATTAACAGATGATTTTCACCCGACGAGAATTAAACTGATCGCGTTTAGAAACAAATTACAACAGAATCCATACAAAAAATATCGAATTATACTCGAATTTATCATATAATCAAAGGACATCATTCGTTTCATTGGGATCGTAATTTGCAACATCGAAAGTTATAATCATGTCAAGCAGTAAGCGAAAAGAACTGCCATTTTTTGAAAATCCGGTGAGGGTTAGCAATTATACTGAATTCGATAATACAGTCGAACATAAAGGTCACTTGTGTATCATAAATATTTACTATCTTTGTCTATTTATCCATCAAAAATAAAACCAGGGTCTACAATAATACACGTTTTTTCTACAAATGCTTTCAGCTATGATCGGACGTGTGCATTAGAGGTAGCTCAGATAAAAGCTTTCTGCCATTATAGGGGCAAATTAGGGCATTAAGGAAACAATGACTCATTTTCTCGCTTTCATCCTTCAAAAAAAACAACAAATATATTGGAAGATATATGTCCTTGAAATATTCAAACCAAATGATCGAGTTCGATTCGATAAGCCTTGGTAATCTAATTTGTAGACTTGTTTAGTATGAGCAATAGAAAATGTGCTAGAAAATTCGCATTTTTCTTTCCACTAAGTTTGAAATGAATGGTTTCCTTTCAACATAAAAACTTGATTTATATGGACGGGTTGTTTTTGTTATGTATTAGGTAGCTTACAAAATCAAACTGTATGAAGTTTGAAACAGACGTTGTTATGTCATTGATCAAAAGGTAAAACTCCTCTGATTTCCCAAATGTAGTAAAAGTCTTATAAATGATCGAATACAACTTTTCTCGCTTTCAAAAATCTGCAGGACTGCACAAGAAGTATTGTTCAACCAAAGAATTAGAAAAGATTGGAAACGAATAATACGTTAACACATGTCTCTTACTCGAAGGGAAACATCAAATGAACGGCTTTATGACTAGGATATATATCATTTATGAATAATATATCTAAAATATTAATCCAGTGGATTTTGTGTAAAATTGGTTCGTCTATATATCACAATTGAATCTAAATAATGATTATCACGACAGAGTATCACAATATTATAATCACAAAGATGAAAAAATATTTTATATCACAAATGAATATCAAAACATTATATATCACAACTGATTAGCAAAGCAATTTATATCAAATCATTATGATCTTAACAGTACGTGAATTTACTAAATATCACTATTTCAAATCAAAATATTATTCTCACATATGAAGATAAATCATTATATATCTTACATCTATTGGCAAATCTGCATGATAACACTAGTCTGATATCCTTAACCTTTATCATCTCATTTTTTACACGGGATTACGTTTAACTTTTATCATCTCATTTTCAAACGGGACTACTTTTAACCTTTATCATCTCATTTTTACACGGGATTACTTTTAACCTTTATCATCTCATTTTTTACACGGGATTACGTTTAACCTTTATCATCTCATTTTAAAACGGGACTACTTTTAACCTTTATCATCTCATTTTTAAACGGGACTACTTTTAACCTTTATCATCTCATTTTAAAACGGGACTACTTTTAACCTTTATTATCTAATTTTTAAAACGGGACTACTTTTAAACTTTATCATCTCATTTTTTACACGGGATTACGTTTAACCTTTATCATCTCATTTTAAAACGGGACTACTTTTAACCTTTATCATCTCATTTTTTAAACGGGACTACTTTTAACCTTTATCATATCATTTTTCAAACGGGACTTCCTTTATCATTTATCTCATGCACTCCATGACCTCATAAAAGATATTTACAGGATAACGTCTACATAAAAAATGCAAGCTAAATGGAACCCCGGGCTTTCCATCAGTGACCAGGGATGAACTCGAACTTACAACGGTGACTGCCTCTAATATGATTGTTAAATCAGACTCCATTACCATAGTATCGAAACGCTTCTAAACCATACTGACATATAACGGATCGCCAGACTGGTAGATCATGTTTTGACAGTATTTCTATCGAAAAGTTGTTAACCTTTTTTCCTTTTTTTCTTAAATAAAGTGCTGTCATTAAGTTATTCAAATGCTCTAGAGAACTTAGAAAGATGATCGTTTCATGACTAGGAAATGTCGCTTATGATAGTCAATTTTAAAAGCTTATTAAGTAAAATGCAGGAAATCTTTCATATTTAAGTCTCATCCAT
>JAIFHC010000565.1:0-50000 GCA_021229015.1 Solen grandis
CCAATTTCGAACTCATCCGAGATATCATGTAGACAAACATCCTGACCAAGTTTCATCAAGATTGGGCCAAAACTGTGGCCTCTAGAGTGTTCACAAGCAATTGTTGACGACGGACGACTGACGACGCACGACGCACGACGGACAAAAGGCGATCACAAAAGCTCACCCGAGCACAAGTGCTCAGGTGAGCTAAAAAAAGAGCAAAATATGTTGGATTTTTCATATTGACCTACTTTTTGACCCAACACGACCAACTTTTGAGCTTGTCCAAGATTTAATGGAATCAGACATTTCAACCAAGTTTCATGAAGATATGGCCAAACATGTGGCCTCTAGAGTGTTAAAAAGGGTTTTCTAAGATTTGACCTCATGACCTACTTTTTGACCCCACATGACCCAAACTCGAAACTGTCCAAGATTTAATGGAAACAAACATTATAAGTTTCATAAAGATTGGGCCAAAGCATGTGGCCTCTAGAGTGTTAACAAGGTTTTACTAAGATTTGACCTCGTGACTTACTTTTTGACCCCACATGACCCAAATTCGAACTTGTGCAAGATGTGATGGAGAGAAACATTCTGACGAAGTTTCATGAAGATTGGGCCAAAAATGTGGCCTCTAAAGTGTAAACAAAGTTTTACAAAGATTTGACCTCGTGACCTACTTTTTGACCAAACATGACTCAAATTCGAACCTGTCCAAGATTCATGGAGAGAAACATTCTGACCAAGATTCATGAAGATTGAGCCAAAAAATGTGGCCTCTAGAGTGTTAACAAGGTTTTACTAAGATTTGACCTCCTGACCTACTTTTTGACCCCACATGACCCAATTTCGAACTTGTGAAAGATTTTATGGAGACAAACATTCTGACCAATTTTCATGAAGATTGGCAAAAAAAAGGCCTCTAGAGTGTTAACAAGCCAAATTGTTGACGTCGCACGACGGATGCCGGACGAAGGGCGATCACAAAAGCTCAGGTGAGCTAAAAATCGAAGCCCTATTAATAAGTCAAAGCCCCATGCCTGTTTTCGCAACTTGGAATGCGCAGTAATTTTTTCCACAGTTTATTGCTGCCTTAGCTGCAATAAAATTGATGATTTAACTGTATGACAGAGGCTAATTACATGAAAGGTACATCTTTTAACGGTCTTCTTTGGCTTTTCATGTGTGTGAAAACAATGCTGTATAGGAACCATATCATTTAAATTCAAACTTCTGAATAATCGTTTTAATTTTGTTTTTATCATGCCGATGATCATGAAGTGCTATAGAAGGACTTTAAATAGCCTTAAAGGCACCAGGATATCAAAACACATTGATAAATGATTAACCTTGTACTCATTACCTTATATCTTATATCTGAATTACATCAGTAGAATTTTGTTTGCATATCTTGTTCATAAAAAAATGTTTTCATAGAAAAATATCCTCATGATGTGTTTCAAACTCACCTGAAAACAATGACATAAGGAACGAGGACAGAATGAATTTTATATCGTACTATCTCTTATTATTGATAAATAGTGAAGCTATACTAATCACCAACACCACAACATTGGCATTTCAGTTCAAACTTGACATGCTTTCTACTTAATATAACAGGTGAATAATTCTGAGAAGTCTCATAACTCTGTCAGCACTTTTTTATATGCCACTTTTAGACTGTATTCGATATCTCCCCAATCATTGAGAATACCCTTTTGGAAACTTGATGCATCGGTTTGAGTCATTTGTTAAGGCCACTGTACAATGTCGGATAACTTACCTGCTTATACAAGTTTATATCTCCAGGAAATGTATGGACATTTTGTTAATTTTTTGCTTGCAACATTTTAATAACTATCTTCCTTATAATCAGTCTTGGTTTGACTTGAATCTTGATAAATGTGTTCATGAATAACAGATCATCAAATTAGGTAACTCTTGGCTGATCTTGGCAATTTTATGATCCAGGTTTTCAATGAAAATCATGTATACTGGAATGGGGTACGTTGCTGGCGGAAAGTTGGGCTTGAACCTGGTTTCTTGTCATTTGATGTGTTTCTTAGTTGCCATCACCACTGGGCGCCTGGTAATCAGATGGGGGTGGAGCCCGCCCTACTTGTCCTACCTCTCATGGTGGACTTGTGCCTCGGCCATCTGTGTCATATACTGCCATTGAAAATACCACTGAAATTGTCACTGAAAATTGCCATACATTAAACTACACAACTACACATTCATGCTCGACAAATCAATATATCTACTACTGCAACATTTAAGACGACCAATGCATTCAGTAACAATATTATCACACAGCCATGCTTGAGTAAGGCTTCCGATTACGAAATAAAAAATAACTACTTGCTTGTATTGAAGAGAGAAACATCTCTGTCAAACTGATTTTTCAAATAAAGGAACTTACATTAGAAACAGTGCATGCCATTGTCACTGAAACTGAGCCATGGTTCCTGTAAGTACATTACTGCTACACCTCTTGTTAAAACTAGATGCCCAAGAGCAACATGTCGAGCCCGCGGCCTAAGGTGCCCCTTTCACCTCTAATGTGACCCTGACCATGGAGCTAGGGACCGAACTCTTTCGTGTGATACATCATCTTATTTAGGCAAAATTTACTGCCAAATCATTTGAAAATCCTCTGATCCAGAGAAAAAGAACAGCCCAAAAATGCAAATCCAGTGTGATGACCTTCACTTCTAAGTATGGACTTGACCTTGAAACAATGGACCCAACTCTTGTGCTTAACACTTCTGATCATGTAGGCAAACATTACTGCCAACTTATTTGAAAATCCTTCTAGGTTACAGACACGCAAATGACATTTGACCTCTTAGTATGACCTTGACCTTTGAGCTAGTGTCACAACTCTTGTACATGACAATCTTTTTAATTGTGGTAAACATAACTGCAAGTTAATTTGGAAATCCTGCCGTCAACATCTAAGTTACAGCCCAGACAAGCTAATAGCCTTTAATCTCTATGGACGACCTTGACCTTGGAGCTGCGGACCTAACTCTTGCGCCTGACACTCCATCTCAATTAGGTTAATATTAGTGCTAAGTTATTTAAAACTCCATGTGTAAGTTACAGCCCAGACGAGCAAATCCAACTCCATGACATCTTACTTCTAGGTGTGACCTTGACCTTTGCGATAGGGGCAAAACTCTTGTGCCTAACTCTAGGTCTAATTGAGGTTAACATAACTACAAAGTTTTTTGAAATCCCTGTGATCCATGTCTAAGTTACAGCCCAGAAAACAAATTCAACTCCACGACCTTTGACCTCATAGTGTGACCTAGACTTTTGAGTTAGGACCATACTTTTCTGCACGACACTACGCTTGAGGTTAACATAACTGCCGAGCTGTTTGAAGATGCTGCAATCCATGGCTATAAACTTGACAAGCAAATCCAAATCCAACTCCATGACCTTTGACCTCTATGTATAACTTGAACATTGCACGACACACTGTGACATTTGTGTCATATTATTTGAGAATACATCAATCTATGGGGAAGTAACAGCACGGACATGCAAAAAATGAATTCATTTTTGACCTTTGACCTCAAAGTATGACCTTGGACTTTGAACTACGATTCTGGTTCTTGTGCATGACAGCTTTTACTTACTTTGACATTTGTGTCAAATTATTTGAGGATTCCCCCAACCCCCAATTATGAAAGAGTCATGGTTTGAATAAGCTGTTTTAGACTATATTTTTACATTTGACTTTAAAGTATGACCTTGACCTTTAATCAACGAATCTAATTCTTGTGCATGACATTCCGTCTTACTGAGCTTGACATTTGTGACAAAGTATTTGAAAAGTCTTCCATCCATGATGAAGTTACAGCCCGGACAAGCAAAACTGAACTTGTTTTTTTAACTCTGACCTCCAACTGTGACCTTGACCTTTGAGATATGAATCTGGTTCTTGTGCATGACACTACGTCTCACTGAGCTTGACATTTGTGCCAAATTATTTGAGAATCCTTCAATCCATGATGAAGTAACAACCCGGACAACAAAAAAGTACATGTTTTTGACCTTTGACTTCCATCTGTGACCTTGACCTTTGAACTACGAATCTGGTTCTTGTGCATGACACTCTGTCTCACAGAGCTTGACATTTGTGCCAACTTATTTGAAAATCCTTCCATCCGCGATGAAGTTACAGCCCGGACAAGCAAAAATGTTTTTGAACTTTGACCTCCATCTTTGACTTGAAATCACAAGGGACTTACAAAAACAGACTTCTAAGTTTGGCTGAAATACCATATACTGTCAATGTAATGAATAAAAACATAATTGTTAAAAGGTCTGATATCATATCTGGTGTTTGTACTCAACAGTCTGCTACATCTCATTTGCATTCTCTCTATCAGTCTCTCTACACAGCTTTCCAGACATCCTTATATTTGGTGTTCAGGATTGGATGTTTGTTCAGCTGTTTTCAAAAAGGATTAAGAGTATTTTTTACTCTCATTCCCAAAGTCCTGATGGTTTGTCATGCCCTGATGGAATATCATTACTGGTGTCTTTTCATGATTTAGAAGACCTTGTTACATTCAAGTATGCAGTGTATAACAGCATGCTGATTGATATATCGTCACAATTTGGAATCCTCCCTCTGAATTTAGAATCAGGATCCTTTGGACATGGGCATGATATTGCCTGTAAAAACATTACCTCACAAAGCATAAAACAGGATAAAAGGAAGAGACCTGCAAGTAAGGATAGTGCTCAGAAAAATGCTTTAGAATGGAAAACAGTAACACATAAAAGGCAAAATATAATGCTGGTACTAAAGAAGAGAGAGTATTTAAAAGTTACGGTAGACCAAACAAACAGAATGGACTTTGATGTTTCTTGTATTCATTCAAATGAAAAAATGTTACACTGATTGGTAGATACTTTAAAGATCAAATGCAAAAAACAAAATGTTAGCAAACTAAGTAAAATCTGAAACAAACAGAAAAACTTATCATAGACTATACAAACAAAAACAAAGACAATCCGTTGCTTTTAAAGAACTTGAGAAAAATGCAAAGAGGGTTACACGAGACCTTGCTGAAAATAAAATGAAAGACAAAGAGACTTCCAGAGAATCTACTGACTTTAAAAGAAAGAAAGAGATGCAAAAAGGGCTACACGAGAACTTGCTGAAAATAAAATTAAAGACAAAGAGACTTCATTGAAATTAAAGAGGGCCGCAAGAGAATCTATTGACTTTAAAAGAAAAGAGAGAGAGATGCAAATAGGGCTACACGAGAAATTGCTGAAATTAAAATTAAAGACTTTATTGAAATCAAAGAGAGCTGCAAGAGAATCAGCTGATTTTAAAAATTATGAAAAAAAAAGTCAAAGAGCAAGATTAGTTGAGGAATACAGGCAGTGGGAAGCTGAAAAGAACAGACAAGCACGAAATTCATTCATATAAATTTAAGCAAAAGGAAATTGAAGTTCAAAGAAAATCAAAAAAGAAGTCGATATCAATTCCTTTGAATCTGGAAAAAGAAAGAGTCATGAAACAACAATGGAGGTCAGATGTAAAAAAAAGGATTTTTTTTTATTGTGAACGAAAAGCCACCAAACATCAAAATCCATCATTTTGTGAACACAAGAAATTGTCTAGAAAATACGGTTCTGATATAAACAAATGTATAGAAATTTTTCACAAAAATATATATCTGCTGGCCAAATATACATATGCAGCTGTTGTGTTCAGACCTGGTTCAGAAAAAGTTCCTGCGAAGTAAAATCTCTATCTGATGATCAGAAAAACTTTTTGACAAATTCTAAATCAGTGGATAATAAAGAATGGATATGCATAGCTTGTAATACCATTATTGTAAGTGTAAAAATACCAAAACTCTCAGTAAAAATTGAATGAAATGGCCAACAAGGTCCAAAGAGTTGGATCTTTTCCTACTTGAAGAATGTTTAATTGCATTGCGCATACCATTCATGCAGATTAGGGAACTTCCAGGAGGCCGTCAGTTGCCAATAAAGGGAAATGTTGTTAATGTTCCTGTTGATATACAACCAGTTGTAAATGGCCTTCCTAGGCATTTTGATGAGAATGTCACTGTAGCTGTAAAATTGAAGCTGTAAAATTGAAGAAAAAAATGTCATTCAAATCATGTGCTTTTTCTGAAAATGTGCGACCAACTTGGGTTCTTGTTGCCTTACAATGGCTTATGAAGGTAAGTGGATTGTATAGAAGATAAGAAGAAATGTAAGAAGAAAAATAGATACACCCACGGGCTAGTAGCTTGCGTGTGACGACCTCGCGATGCATAGGTCAATGAGGAATTAAATTGGTTTTAAAACAGTTAAGCTCGGTCATATGCTCGCTCCGTTCCCGATCCATACCCTATTCACCAGCTACCCTGACCTTTTACGGCGTGGCGTCCTGTCATATGTCTACGACGTGATATCGCATTTAGGCAACAACTAAATTTCCGACGGTAGGACTATATTCTAAGCAAGCAGACTCTGTAATAACTGAACATTTTATTTCAAAGTGAAACTTATAATTGTTTTATTCTATATTTGCAATTTTCCAGTTGACGTTAATGTAATTATACGGCAAACAAAACTACATGACAATGACCATGGCAAGAGTAGATTTACAACAAGATTATTATGTTAGCGTGATAAATTAGTTCGTGAAGATTAAGAATTGTTTATCGTGTGTGTGTGTGTGTGTGTGTGTGTGTGTGTGTGTGAATAAGAGAGGGGTAGATAAAGAGAAATTGCCCTACATTTTGAGATAGAATCTCTCTCTGTCCGTCTCTCTGTTTGTCTCTGCCTCTCCGTTATTCTTTATATTTGGTTCCGTATTTCAGTTTAAGTTTATGTAAGTTGAACATTATGAACGTTTATACTGAATTAGTTTTCCATACATAATTTATCATATGACATTATGATGAAACAGCTGTTTGCGATTTCGTATAACCATCACATATTTTCTAATATTCAACACGTATGCCGAATTACATTACTCCGCGTCACGCGCGTGTATTCTTTATATATAAGGCTTAGTGTGTTGAACTCGAACAGCTGGACTTTGATCAAATAGATGCATTATTCAAATGATGTTGAAAATGTAACAGAAATAGACACGTTAAATCGTTATTTTCAGTCATTATTTGAAACTGTTGCTCAAACATGAACGGTCACAAATCCACTAAACGAATCTCTTCATAAAATGTTATAAGAAAATGTTTTATTAAGGGTAGACGTAAAGTTTTCTTGAAATCGTATTAAAAAATGCCTTTGGTAAACATTAACCGAAATTTAATGTTAAAGAAAATAATGAATTTACAGTAAACAAATAGATATTTGTCATTCTTTGTAAAGAGACAGACATATCCATGAACGGTTATCACCAACGATGGTGTCATGTTTTTGTGATAAATATTTTTAGCATATCAATTTTAAAGTAATACCGCGATGACTTAAACGTTTTTAATAAAAATGACGTCGAAGCTGTCGTCATGTTGTGGTCAAGAAGCATAGAGGAAAGTTAAAAAAAAACCTGTAAATTATGGAGAAAATGCACAATAGTAGCGTAAAATAAAAAGAACACCAGTAAGTATTGTAACATCTTATACAAGAATTTATACATTAAGCTTCTGTTGAAGTGTTTTGGACATAACTGCAAATGAGTTTATCATACACCATTCACAATGTGTTTAGCGAACGAGGTGAGGCAAGAGAAAAATCAGTATCCCATTATAACAATGTTTGTTTTATTGCTTGTTTGGGTTTACCAGTCCTAATGGCAGTGTTTTAATCATTTTGTGAACTTTTTGTCTACCTGAGATAAATAAAAATCTTCAAGTTCGCGATATCACGCCGTGTACATGATACCACATCTAGTCACACTATTCTGACAATGGGTCAACCAGACATGCAAGAGGCTTGATAGTAATGAGGAACGCCACGCGAAGACGATAAATCAGAACCATTAGAATAGCAAAAGAAATATAATTAAGACCAATCTTCATTCACGTTAAATCACACACCAATACAACCATACATGTTTTTATATATTCACTATCAACATTTATTATGCATATCATAATTATGCATATCATAAAGACATAATGTATCTTTTCTTTAAGAAACCAAAAGATAAAGAGCATCATTGTGTCTTTTAAATACTGACTATGGAATTTGCGAAGAATGGAACTTCATTGTAAAAGTCAAGTGCCTGTTATCACAATAATTATTACAAAGTACTTCATTGTTAGATACATTGTGGAAGAACATGTATGTCGTTAAGCTAAATATTTCATTCCTTCTAAGATAGTTTTATTAAGTAAGAATAATAAATTTATCAACTTAGCTCTTTAATATTTTAAGAATTATTCGGCATATAACATTGTATGAGGAATTCGGTCCGGATCGTTATGAGTGATCACTACAATAGATCACAAAGTTAGTTGACATTTCTGGTTCTTTGTTGTTGAATATGATACAATCGATGACTTACATGAAATACCATTGCATGGTGCGCGGATGCATTTGATAACTTTGTCAAAAAATAGCATTTACTTTACAAAATATCATTTGAATAACAGCCTTATCTCGCATATAAAACATAAATGGACACACGATTTTAATATGTTTGATGTATGTTTTACTGATTATCTGTGATTTCGCAACAGAAATGTTTTAATATCAAAACTGTGTTTGTTTACCAAACGTTCCTATGAAATATACCAGATCAAATAGAAGTATGAATAATTAAATATGATGAAATGTGGGATGCGCAGTTACTTTATTTGTAATTCTATCAAAATATAGCTAAATTACGATAAGCAGATTATAATCATTTATATTGCCGTTTTAAAGCTAAAGGATGTTCTCTGTTAGATCAAGCGTGTATGAGCATACTAGGAAGCATTTTTTCATATTCTTTATGTTAACGGTAGTATTAAAACGAAACAGCTTATTTTTTATAATCGATAAATTAGGAATTGTCTGGCAATATTAATAAGAGACATTTAAATATTCAGTGACCTTTCTTTGACAATTTTCCGTTTCCTAGATAAAACATTGACTTAAGTGTGGTATCACACGCAGATGTATTACTTAGAAGCACATATGAATCACACGACCTGCTAGCCTAAATGACAATATGCTAGAGTTAGAAACTGAAGGTATTTTTTTATTAAGGTACCGTCCCTGTAATTGTTCGCTACATTTCGGACCTTGGTTGTATTCCTTAACATAATTTATTGATGAAATATTAAAATACTTGTATATGAAATTATTATTTATAGATACTTCTTTTAAATGTAAAAAATACATGGATCAAATAGTATTATCTTTACTTTTTAATATAATTTACCTCTTTATAAATGGTTTTGTATATTTGTGTTGAACTGCACGATTTAAAATTATGGTTGATACTAAGTGTTACTAAAAGAGACAATGTAATGTCATTATTGATTTTCTGTCAGAGATGCCTTTATGTAATAACAGCCAATGGCTGTCGCCGCGAATGCTTGATATGGTAAAACGTGATGACATCGGGACAGAATCAGTTGTGGCATGTTAAGCAAAGGATGCAAAAATGAAATGATTTCAATATCTTGGAAATTGTTGTTTCAGCTGTGAATGAGATTAGGAATGGCCTCGTAAGTATTTATTATGTTTCTTTTCATATTTATATATTATTTTTCCTTTCGTACATTAGATTTATGTTAAATTTATTATGCTTATTCATGTTGATGAACAAAAATTATTAAAAGAAATAAATGTCGTTATTAATAAAAAAAAACAACATGAAATTATGGTATAACAAAACTATAAAAATTGCTTTTTCAGGTTTTGCAATATTGTCCTATTTTTTTAGAAATATTATTTTGTTTCAGATGGTGGCCTGCCGTGTTTGTGGTATTAATGTGCATGCCAGCCATTGGCAAAAATGACACCGATCACTTCACAAGGACAGGTAAGTTTTCATCATAATTATTGCCTTTTTAAGGTAAATGGGTAATTAGGTAGCTAAATAGACTACATTGGTCAATTAAAACAGCATCTTTATGTTAAAACTACTTGATGGGCATTATTGGCTCAATACAGTAGCCTATATCCTATATAGGCTAAATTGGTTTATAGGATAAAATCTGTAGCCCATTTACTACATCGGCTAAACGGGATAAAAAGGCTAAATGGGCTAACTTCACACACATTATTAAGTCAGGGAATGTTAAATGAATTATATGGTATTAATGGAAAGACAATAAAATAACCAGTTATTTGTTTTTATTTCAAAAAGTAATATTGCAGTGATCAAACTATCACAGGTATTGTATTACTTATACCGTATAGGTCTTATATATGAATATTTAACTTTTTTGACTCGCGGTAATAATTTTCCTAATTCTTGAATTAGTTTATTCTATATTAACATTTGATATTTGAGAGAGAAAGAATTTTACTAGTTAAGGGAGCTCTATTGAGTGATTTTGATGCTTAATGTTTTTCGCAAATTTGTTTTTAACCATTTTGAATCACCATCAATGGCAGCTCGGATGTTTTATGTGGTTGTTTTGGGCAGTTAGTTTCAAAAGGAGCTTTTTCAGGCATTGTATTAGATCAGTTCTAATATGTTATTAAAAAAAGTCATCCTTAGCAAATTCTGAGTAGTATATCAAATGTAATTTTATATACTAACAATATAATGCAAAGGGTTGAAAAAAGTGCATCAGTATTATGTGTTAAATATATATAAAAAAGCTTATAATAAATAAAAGGGGAATGACAGAATGCCAACTTATCTACAATTGTGAGGAATATAATCTCATAAGAATTTTTTTTATATATAATAAAATCTGACTGCTTAAGTTTAAAGACCTTCTTTTAAAATAAAACTAATCGCATGTGTTCTGTATACTTCCAATTTTTAAATTAGGATCTTTTGGAAGTGTTGGCATTATATGTAAGCCTGTGTAACTAAATATTCATTCTAAACTCGTGATACAATATGTCGAGTAATATTTTACATATCCCAAAGAAATAAATATGTATATGTATACGTAAAACTTATATCAAATGCTTTGTTTTCTTCCAATTCATATCAAACTGTCCACACATAGATATCTATTTGATTTGAGTCACATTTTATATGTTACTAATAATTGCATTAGCAATGATGTCTTATGCATTCGTTTTGGTTATTAAAGAACACAAGAAAAAACAAAAAGAAAATGCATAAATGAGGTAATCTAAATGACATATAAAGTGTCGCAATATTTCTGTTTATTACTGTATCTCAGAATATAACCTTGTAAAACATGCTTGTCCTATTCAATTCTTCCCATTTTCTCTACATGTATAACATTCCAGTTTCTATATAATACATAAATAAACTTATTTCATTTTACGTATATGGAGCAGGCGTAAATATATTTAGCTATATATAGCAAATGTTGAATACAGAAAAATTTGAACCATCATAATAATATCAAGTTTAAACATATGTCATATATAAGCATTAAATTTTCCAAGCAGTTATTGTTTACTTTTACCATTATCTTTTCACGATACATGTTTCCTCAACTAAAAAAAATATATATATATATATTTATATGTATACACAGTTTTCAGTTCATTTTATGTGTCTCTCCATAGTAATTTCAACGTCATCTTAATATGTAATTTTAGTTTACATCATACTTTGTATTCCCCTCGATTAATTTGATACCTTAACTACAGTTATTTGAATTTCATATTTGTATTGCTCGAATTTCTGCTCAAAAATAAACAGACATGTTGATATGGGTTCTAGTAATCTTCATCCATGACCTGTTTAAAAATTTGAAATAGAAACATAAAGCAGTAACTATAAGTATCTTTTTAATCATTACCATTACCATTATCATTATCATTACATAATAAAGAATTTCATTTACGTAGAACTGAAACTTAATTATAATTTAGAATAGTTTGAATATCATATTTGATTAAACTCGTCCAAAAATGGTTAAAAGCTCATCAGAGACTGGGGAATGTTCTTAGGAAAAATACCCGATATATTTTTATCAAAAATTAATTTAGCATAGCATTACCCTTGAATAAAATAATCATGAAATTAAAAAAAAATCTACCGAGCCGTTCTTTCATGAATTGTAACAGTTTCACTTCGATTGCGCTTTCGGGTGCTTATTGGAGGATGTTTTTCGACTTTTTTTGGCTTTCTCAATCAACTTATGTTTTATTTCAAAGCTGAATAATAATAATTAAAATAATAATGATAATAAAGATAAAAATTTAACGCCCGATATGGACTTCATATATTTAAAAGAAAAATTATTTTTAAAGATATTGAATTGAATTGAATTGAATTGAATCAAAGAAACGATTAAAGTTATGTAGATGGACTTAAACATATGTTTCATGATTAATGAAAGTGGTTCATTTATAATGGCAATGAAACAATATATAAAATTAAAAACGATGAACAACTATAAGTTATTAATCTATGGTCTAAAATACGTTGATAAAAGTAAATTAACGTAATAAAACATTGATATAAAAAGAACAACAAAGTCTGTTTCACACAACCAACTGTCTCTGTACTGCTATGGATATTATCAATTCGCAGCGTGACAATCCTGGTCATTTAGACGATTTAAAGCTGTTTGTTGTTGAGACCATCAGATATGCAACCATCGTAATATTCGTATGCACCACAGACCCTTCATGATTGTGTTTCCCCAACTGGGTCTCGAATTCGCATGGTGTTTAGGGAGTCCGCTTTTTTAGATTTAGTGTCAGCCTAATGGTACATGTATTTATCATAATTTTTTGGCTGTCAACATGTTCGAGAATTTCTCTAAAGTCACTACTGACCTTAATGATTGAGTTCCAGTTTGTTCCTCCCGGAGTCTATTGATTCAAGAATACTGAGCTTTATAATAACCACAGTGTTAAAACAAGTTCTATCTAAATTTTATATTTATGAATAATAGCATTGCAATTTCTGGTTGTAAAAACGTGGTGGTTTTTATGATCATATTAATAGTAAATGTTGTTGTAGTAATCGTTGTTGTTATAATACAAGTAGAAGTAGTAGTAGTAATAATAATTAGCATCCTACGCGGAAGTAGTAGTAGAATAAGAAATAATAGTAAAAGTAGTAGTAGTTGTTGCAGCAGCAATAGTAGTTGAAGTAAAGCAGCAATATCATCATCCGTAGTATAAGTAATATAAGTGGTAGTTTTGGTACATATATTATTATTTGTTGTAGTAATACATGCAGTGGTATTAGTATGAGTAGTAAAAGAAGCGGCAGTAGTTTTGCATGTACTATTAGAAGTAATGAATGGATGAAAAAATAATATTTGACTAAATTAAAGTCTTATCGAATAATGTGTGTTGTTTCCACATGCACTTAAAAACCAACTGGATTTATACATCTTTAACATCTATAACCGATTTTTATTCTAGTCGCTAACAAGACAAGTGTGTTAAGGGCAGTTTCCAAATTTCGATTTAGATTTTTGAAAACATTTAGATTTTAAAAAACAAAAATATTCATAAAGAAGAATTGGGAAGCAGACACGGTGTAACCTTTTCGCGTATGTCTTTTCCGTTTAGGAAAGATTCGCGAATTCTCCGTATCAAATATTTTAACGATTTAATTTTTTTTTACATTATAACGAATAAAATCTCGTGGTTTTATTTCGTCTATGCGATCTAAGAGTATAAAAATAAATACTTTATTATCTTGAATTCTCCAGATTGGTGTTAAAGTAAATGCATTGACGCGATTGTCCTAAAAGACGCAATATCTTGACGAAATCGATGTAATGGAGAAAGAATACACAATGGATATATTATTTCACCAAAACTATTATTGAATGAAGTTATTTTGTTTTCATTCATCAATTATTACCATCATATGTGTAAATATTCATCATGTGATTGATAAAGTTTAATTATTGGGTTTTATATTTTGAACAAATTCTCATTCCTTTACGCATTTATATTTGTTACTACGCAACGGACGTTTAAATGAACATCATTAAGCTTTGAGCTTACAAGAATTGAGTTGGTAAATAAAAAAAAATATGCAAGTGTTCGTATCACTCACTATTTTTGTGAAATTCATTTAATGTATATTTTTTCCGATGGGTGAGATAAAAAAAAATATGACATGCCCAAAACAAGTAAGGTGAACTATAATATTCATTTCAATTTTCTTCGGAATATATAGATTTATAGATATCTATCACTGCAGAATAAAAGAAAAGTTTTCTATCCGCTAGAATTTTTAGCAGAGACAAATCTTAGAAGCATTTTTTTTTCATAATAACTCATTGTCTCTCTATTTAAACGTCTTTATTTTCCTTCAAAATGTGTAATATTGCAAAAACTATACACTTAGTACTATACACTTAGTAGTCATTTAATAAGCGCTTAAATAATCGAGATTCTGCTGTTTATGGTTATTTCCTTCAGATTTGCAGTAGGTGTGCCACTGAATCCATATTCCTACTTCCACAACACATTAGCGATGTCTTTCCGTGTATTCCGTGAACGTAGATATTGAAAAGAAATCGGCTGCCTGTTTGTGAAGGGTGTTCACAATTGAGAAAATGAAATAACTAATTCAACCAAGTACCAAGGTGTTTGACACACTTATATCTATTGTAGCCAATGTCATTTTGTCATTATGACATTTAAAATGTTTAAATATTCAAATCGACAGAAAATGTATTTAGTGAGGGCGTTATAAAAAATACGAGAGAGCGGGAGAGAGAAAATTTGTTTTTATGCTACATCTTGATTGAGATCTACATTTATATCACACCTATGGAATACATTTCGAATCATTCCTTTAAAATGTCTTTGTAACAAATCTTAATTTAGTTAAAGATACCTTATATCATGACAATCAATAAATAATAAACAAACGTGCAAATACATATGTTTCTCAATTCTAAAAAGAGAAGGAGGGAGATGATGATGTCTACTATAGCCATTGACCGTTTTAACAGAAAAATAGCAAATGGATATAATTGGAAAAAAATATGAAGAGAAATTATTTGGTGTTAAAGTAAACTTAATTGTTTTATAGGGTCATTTTATGTATTTATTTGCGATAAACTTAATCTACACACACGTTTATCAATGCAGTTTTGATACGAAACTTATAAAGAAAAAAGCAATTAAATACTCCCACCGCAAAGGTTAAAATGAGTTTTGATGGTTTGGTTGATCAACCCTCAAAATTATGTAAGTCCTAAATTATTAATTAATTATGATTAATTATTATTACTAAAGACAATTATCATCATGTAAACCTATGCACTTTCTTAGTCACAAAGTACTGATCCAACTCAGTAACCGTAGATAGGGATTAGTGTAAATTGTAAAAAATAAATAATTGAATAAATATGATTATGCTTAACCTTTGTTTTTCTTGATTTCTATATGCATGTATTGTGTGGATTTGATATACAAAAATGTACAGAAATCTGATTTTAGTTTAGATGAGTGATTGTCAGTTAAAGTTTGAGAATATTCAACTGTTCGAATTTAAGGGAAATCTTATTTTTGGACATTTGTATATATTTGTAGTGCAGTATATTGCTATAAAAATACAATTCACTCACATATACACAGAATGAATAATAACACAACATGTTTACAGTTGTTATTTGAGTTATTATGATATCACAAATCACCTGCTTTGAGACCCTTCTTTCAGGATCAGTTAATTTGTGTTCATTTCTATTCTAAAATTGGTTAAAAGTAAAGATGTGCATGCCTTATAAAGAACATGGTTTGATGAACCTTGTTTTAAATTAAATTTAAAAAAAAATTGAATACTAGATTAGGTGGGAAATAATAACTGATTTTTTTTTTAGTTCACATAAATTGTATTAATATTAATGCAAATTAGACTACAGTAATCGCTGAATGAAATAATAATTAAAATGAACAGGGGATATTTATTTGAAATCTATTTGACTCTGCAGTCACAGAAAAAAAATCAGCAACTCAAATAACCTTCACTAAAAAAATCAGCATGTCTATTTCTAATGCGATTAAAATTACTATTCTTTTGTATTCTAGTATAGGACAAAATAATCACTTACCTAAATCCCCATTTTACACTTATCACACTAATCCAAAACACGGTACGATACAACTATTTCGCGATCGTAAAAGTCATGTATACAGATGTGACGATATTTCATGGCGTCTTTTCAAAGCGGGTTTCCCAATAAAGTTACAATTGTAATTAAGACCGGTTTATATATATACTAAACCTAACCCTAAATCAAAATGAAGTACTGTTAAAAGTTAAACACTATTTCATTTGCAGCACCAGTATTACATGATGTGATGAAATGTGACCAAAATGTGACCGAGCCAGGACTAATTGTTCTGCCGTCCTTACCGTTATACCATGGGCAGGCGATCAACTGCGAGTGGCGCATCACGGCCCCCGACGGCAAATATGTCAGGGTTGATATACTGGCTCTCAGTCTCACGGGGTCTGATGGTGGGGTGAGATATTTATCTATACTCATTGGCAATGTGCTATACTAAGCATACTTTGGACTTAATAAAACTTCTCGAATCTCGAATGATTAATAATTAACTTAGAATTTTTGGTGTTAACCTTTCGGACTACAATACTTATGTCAGTAAGTCAAACATTCTTAAGACAATATTATTTTTTCCTGAGATATCACAAAATAATTTAAATATATATTGTACAACACAAAGTCATAACTTGACATGAGGCCAGCCAGTCAAGAATATTTATAAGTTGGTCGCGTCACGGGATCGAACCCAAACTTTTCCACTTACGTTTTGATAAAAAGGTTGAAAAGCAGGTCTGATGAGAAGCGTACACGTTTATGATAAACATGGTTTCGTGAAAATCAAATAAAATCAATAATATGTATTTTAAAAACAATCATATTTGTCCATCAGATCAAGTTTATGTTTCTGTCCATTTATAGAAAGACCATTGAAACATGATTTACTGCAAAGAAAATATTCGAATAAGTTTGTAAGGTTTTCAAATGTCTACGTTTTATCTAGTGTGAGAGTGCATTGTCTAAAATGACTTATTTGCTTTCAAAATGATATATAATCTTCCTCTTCACATATAATACAATTATTCAGCCGTTTTCTCAGGTTAGTAACATTTACTCCATTTAGATACGCATTTTCATGTCAAGACATTATCTCTGATATACAAATGAATATATATTAGCAGCCGTGTGTTCCTTTCTGTCAGAAATAAAGCAACAATTTAGATGCAATTTTGATATTGTTTTTCCCAACTTTTAATAGGTCTGCCAAGATCCATCGACGTGCAAAGGTGTAACCATTGTTGACGAACTTGAGATGTCAAGCGTCACACAATTTGGAACTGTTATTATTTCAAGAGAGTCGGAAATGACAGTTACGTTACGTTTGGACGAAGAAAAAGCATCGTTTGACAAAAACAAATTTGCGGTAGATATTTCATACACAGGTACGCTTAACCCAAAGTGTTATTCGTAGCAATGTAGCTATCAAAGATGATTTGCATTTGATAAAATGAATTAACTTTTTTCACTTTTTAACTCGATAATTTGAACATTTTGAATACACAATGAATACCCACTGTCTGTTTCAACACAACGTAAAATTTCAGCGCTATGCTTAAGCACTTTCATATTAATAGCAACATTGTTTTACCTAGTAGTACAGAATTCCTGCTCTGTTGTATTAAAAGGAAAAGACAGATTTTTGGAATTAATATTTGAAGACAAACTCTGTCTTCCTATTCCCTATACTTTATTTCTTATATTTTGCTTTTAAAGTTAAAGTTTTGCATAATGTGTATAAGATAAGTAAATCAAATATATAAACTAGTAAATCGTAAGTTATATAAATATAATACGTTTAACTTTCTCATGGCCTTTTCAACGGCGCGTTGACTTGATAGTCCATTATTAAGAATTGATATTACATTGCCAATTTCTTTATCTTTTTATATGCTTAAACTAAATATTCAATGTTTATATAACTGCAGACCTAGATCATCATCATTTGTTTCATGCATGTCTATCACAAGGTGACACCACGTTAACTTGGTCGCGCTAAAGTACTCATTGTCAGCCCTATAGGAATGTCATGCAGGATAAGGTACATGTGGAACAGGGGAAATAACCGAACTGTCTAGTTGATTTTTTTGAAGCAGAGATGCGGTTAGTATCTCTTGTGATACAGTAGCATACAAGCCCTCTATGATTTGGTTGATATTTGAAAGATACCGTACTAAAAAATGTTCGCCACTGAGGTATCCAAAACCTGATATCAAATGTGTCAAGGCCCCCATCAAATTACTTTGTCTATTCGTCTCATGTATGGCTGTAATCTTTTCTTATTGGCAAATTCTTCTTGAGATAACTTTGTATTGTACAATGTTTTTTTCCCTCACTAGCCTAAATCGTGATAATGCCTTTACTGTCAAGCCCATGTGCTATGTTTCACAAACTCAAACGTATCATTAATTGCCTCATCAAATTGTTGAAATTATCAAGCATGTCTGTCTCTATACAGATTTACCAGCGTGCAGATCTAACTCGTCATTTTCCGGAGTATGCAGACAGCAAGCAGCTGTACTCATGAGCCCATTTGTCCCTGTAGATTTTGACATTCGGCCGTATTCAAGTGATTGGACAATAACTGGACACTTCGGCCAATATATCATGCTTACTATCAAGGTAAATCCATGTTATTAGTATTTATTAGTATGTTATTTGCACCTTGTGTAATCAAATCATTATTTTATAAATATATTTTTATACGAGTACTACAGTGTTAAATATGAAACATACCGACTTGCTGGAGAAGAAAAAATCTTTATAATAACATTTTAGCTATATATCCAATTGCAGTATTGTCGTAAATTGGCCGTATAAAAGACAAGTAGCCTTCGTACAGTTTATATTTTATTCAGCGTGACAGGTCATGGCCCTCTCAGACTGAGCGCTGCCATGTACCGTACATGGCCCATAGTAAGGCCTAGAGGACTCGTGTCCTAGGTCTCTCTATAGCAATCTTCCCAAGGTATCTCCCCCTGACCTTTAGCTGGACAGCTATATATACTCAGCAGTAGCCATGGGCAAAACAGCTAAAGAGAAACCATATGTAATACACAATAAACAGATGGTATGAACTAACTTATAACACGTACAACAATAGCGAGTCCGATAATATCACAGTATTAACTGAAATATGTCAATGTTATTTTTTTTTCATGAAAATTGTATCAATATGAAATGTAATGGGCCTTTAAGTAAATCACTTAGCATGTGTAGTCTTATAACAAGGAATCATGCTTTCATGGAAAAAATGAAAAAAAAATCGATTTCGCATTAACATTTAAATATGGTTTGATTTAATAATAAAGTTACAACATTATTACACAAAACTATATGCCTTCAAATCAGACTTACAATCTAAAGACAAACCGAATAAAAACAAGGCTGTTGTATATGTATTTGTATAAAGGGCCAAAGAGGGTATTACATTAAATGTACAAACATTCACAACATTACTTAACATGTAAGCTATGTTATCTTTAAAAAAAAGGATACTTAGCCCATGTATCATTGTTTTCAAAATTCAAAACCATTAGAATTATTGTAATTCTATATGAAATGTGTTTCCGTTCCTCTGTATAAAATGAAGACTGGTGCAGACCTTTCAAGTTTTAATACATGTTTCAAAAACTGTTATTGTGCTCTATCTAATCATATTGATTTTCTTATTCCTTAACCTTTACTCAATGTAGGAAGATAGGTTCATTTCATTTGAGAAGTACTACTTGTAAATCTGGTTGTTTAAATTAATCTCCACATTTCTTTCACGAAAACATCGAAATTTAATCACTTTCTATTTACAACATATGCCAGCAGATATATTGAGTTTCTGCTATTTACCAACTTACGACGTTATTTGATCGACGTGACGTGTTGTTATAATGAATGTAGATTTACCCTGGATTAATGAACACAGTAGTTTTTCAAAGCTTACTTGTAGGTACCAAGACATTAACAGATAAAAATGAATAAAAGTATACAAGGAATATTACTAGATTTACTACTGTGCTGCATGTTTTTCAGCAACATTGAATTAACACATTGCATATAAGTTCTGGATATAATTTGTCTTTATAGAAATTAAAAAAGGCAATCACAAAGTACTCTGTTTTAATTTTACAAGTTTACATTCACATCGGTTGCAAGTTTAGCACACTATGATTAATCTGAGCTATTCTGATTACCCCGCGACCTTCGTCAACAGTTTGCTTTAAAATACATCTAAATGAATGATCAGTGGGAAGTCCTTCACAAAAGGTATTAAGTAAACATCATCCATGCAGAAATGTGGTTATCCAATAACACTCTACATAATTTTTGGAATGATTAAACCCACTGAAACGCATAGCCTCTAATGGGTCGGATAATTTTTATATACCCTAAAAATGTCAATGGTAATCTACACAGGGATAGACATGTTGTTCAGGGTTGTGACGTAAAATCTGTTGGCCGTTCTTTCAAATTGAAAGTATATGTGTATGCTTTCGATGTGACCATCCATCATAAACTCATTCATACATGACATGGATTAGTTGTTAAGAACAAATGCAATTACGGCACACAGCTACTTGAAAATAAAGACTACCATAAATATACACATAAACGTAGGGTATCGCAAGCAAAATAAATACCAAGTATACGGCTGAACAACGTTTCGATAGCTAAACGTAAACGCGACCTGTTATCACCTCAATCCCTAGAAAACACTTTATTCAAAAACACAAAGTAACATATTTCCCATTCGGTGATTAGCTGAACCAGTCACAAATTGATGAGCCTGCTTCCTCTAGTAGTCCTCCGGACTATGCATCATTCAAGTCTTTCGCTATGGCTCTGAAAAAAACATCCAAGCTAACATCCAGTAAATGTCTGCAGTCACACCCATAGTTGACAGTCATTGATGGTTAAAACGTCCGTGTAACGTCCTTAGAGTAAGATAATGGAGCGCATAGGATAGAGAACGCCATCCTGTTGTTGAAGGTCAGTGCTGATTCACTAGACCAGAACAGCCGTATAGGAAATGTTGGGATACCGGTATCTTCTGATGAAGATTCCCTTATATGTCAATGCGCGACGGTTTTGCTTCGGAGGTAGCTCATATTGATAGTATTTGATGTCAGTGTGTTGTGTGGCCCAGATCGAAGGGAAGACCACAAAACCTTATCGTGAAATTTGTGTCTAATCGATTTCGCTAACAACTCCTCAGAAACAAAACCATGCTTAAGTCAAACAAAGGTGTATTGGTAAATGCAGACTTATCAAAAGGGAGATCCAGAATAACTTTCGAAGATTCGAACTGAAGTCGGTGACTGGGGGAACTGCAATTTATTTGAGTCATCGGTGGTTCAACCCAATCGTGCCTTTGATGATATACATGTGTTAAAAAATTCGATTTATTATTAGGCCGTCCTTTATTATTGATCGATAAAAGTAGATATCATATTTTGAAAATTACGCCAGCAAAAATATAAAATAGAGGTAACATTAAATAAAAAAAACTTAACTTTGTCAATAAAACAGCAGCTGTCAAGATCAAATCACAAACATTAATGATGACAAAATTCATACACGTACATGAACACATACATCGGCCTACATGCAAGTCGTAACGTCTCCTCCATATATTTTATTTTGCATAAAAAGAAATGAAAAAAAAAGAAATATGTAGTGTAAATAATCCATAAATATAACTGAAAACAAATCAGTTAATATTCCATTAAATCAATTAAACAAATTCCACCTTTAATTTGCAACATGATCAGCGTTAATTTGTATCATCTTTTTACACTTTAATGTGTTAATTATTGGACCGCTGATTTTGCCAATCCAACAATGTGTGAAAAACACGCTGCACCACAGGTTGCAATAAGTCATCCCCAGCGAACATCACAGAACAGAGCAGATACTTTATTATGGACTTGAGCATTATAAGCTCATCATCATAATACAATGATTACAATAACATGTGACACATGACATGCAACAATACATAAAACAAACAGTGAGAATGTAAAGAGTTGAATGTTGAATGACTTACTTAAATTTGTAAGGTAGTAATATTAACACAAAGAATCTCTTAATTTAAAGGCTTTTACACAAAACAAAGCTAATTGTTCTAATATAACAGTGTTTTCATTTTGCATTAAGTTAATATATTTGTCCATACTTGTATGCGTATAATAATATTTTGGTATATATTTTCGTTTAAGTTCAGAATATACTGGGCATTTTAAAACAAAATTGAATTCATCTTCGATATCGTTTAGATTGCAGAATGTACACTTTCTTTCACTTCTATTTATTTTATTATGTCTACCAACTTCAATGTTCAATCTATGTGATGACAAACGTAGTTTAGCTAATGAATTCCTATATTTTGAATTTCCAATGACGCTTATATACGATGACTGCTTAAAACTTAACTTAAATTCTCTATAAATATCTAATGCAGATGAAACATCAATATTAGCTTTCCAGTTACTTATATAAATATCACGTAATCTACTTCGTAGGACAGGTATAAATATATTAATATTGACAGATTCAGGGAAAAGCCTAACATCGTTGAATCCAGCCGATTGGATAATATCTCTCACTTTTGACACCCATATGGTAGAATTATTTTGTCTATTTAAAGTATCAATTTGATCCCGCAACACAGACATTAAAATGCAATTATCTTTTTTAACAGTGTATAATTTAAAAAAGTATTTAATCATCCGTATATGCCTCTCAATATACAGAGGAAATCTTCCCAATTCAGCATACTATGCTATCATATTTGTTGACTGTTTAACATTTAAAATAAACTTACACAATTTCTTATGAACCCTTTCAAGAACATCAGAGTTTAGATAGCCCCAGATCTCACATCCATAGTTGAGAACCGATAATACAAAAGAGTAAAATAAATAGAACATAATATTAACAGGACATTTGATATCTCTAATTAATCCCATTAAGGAATGCAAAGATTTCAATACTTTACCAGCAAGGGTCTCAACAGCTTGTATAAAGGATCCACTACTGGTAAATACCACCCCTAAATAATTAAAGGAGTTGACAATCTCGACTTCTTGGTCATTATATAACCACTTATCCTCCCTGCTTAACTTCCCGCCTTTTCTGAACACCACGATTTTAGTTTTGTGAACATTTACAGTTAATTTCCATTTACAGCAATACACGTAGAGGCTATCTAAAGACGCCTTGAGTCCGGATCTTGACTCTAAAACTATAACAGCATCATCTGCAAACAACAGTAAAAATATAGAAATCTGATCAATATTCAATCCGGAGTTCAGATTTTCTTGTAAATGCATCTCTATATCATTTAGAAAAAGAGAAAATAACATGGGAGAAGTTATCTCCCCCTGACAAATTCCGAGATTACTCTGACAAAAATCTGACAATGTCCCTAGGTGCTTAACACAAAGTTTAACTTCAGTATACATAGACCTTATAACTGCCAAGATATCCCCATCAATGCATAATTTAATCAGTTTATACCACAGTCTTGTTCTATCAATACAGTAATACGCCTTTCTATAGTCAATAAAACAACAATAGAGTGTTGCCTTATTTTCTAGCTGTCTTTGTATTAATGAGTGTAGAATGAAAACGGGATCCACCGTGCTGAACTTACTTTTGAATCCAAATTGTGCGTCTGACAAAACACAATAATTTTCTGCCCATGAGTTTAGTCTGTTATTCAAAACAACCATAAATAGTTTTGAAAAGCAACTAGTGAGAGTAATACCTCGATAATTACCTGGGTCTGAGGTAGGGAGGTTCGACCAATAGGTGTGAAATACACAGCACTTTTAATCTAAAGGGCGGAAATTTAGTGCGGGAGTTCCAGCCATCAGTGTTCGACTCATCCCAGGTCGAAATGTGAAATGTGTTCGAGTAAAGTATGGTGTTCCAGTTTTCAGTGTTCGAGTCACCGAAGTACGACTGTATAGGTAAATAAGGTAATTTTTAAGGTGCTCAGACAACTGATGGTGTCATTCTGGTCAAGGACGAGAGCTCACGCGTTTACAGAATTACATCAAGTGGCGAACTTGCATTGCTGACATAAAAGTTCCAACATAGTAACGAATCATTTCGATGCGCATTTTTCTGTTTCCATGTTTTCAATGATCAAGGCTACGGTTTATTTTTAGCTCACCTGAGCAAAACTCAGGTTGAGCTATTGTGATCCCGTGAGTGGCCGTCGTGCGTCGTGCGGCGTCAACAATATTTAGTGTTTATACTCTATCACCTTTATTTCTTAAGCAATCATCTTCAAACTTTAAGGCAATGTTTATGACCATAATGTCTCGATTGGGTTCGATTATGGCTGATCCGTCAATTAGGTCAGGAGTTATGCCCCTTTTAATATTAAAAAAATGCCATATTTCATGTTGTTTACACTCTAGCATCTTCATCTTTTGAGCAATCATCTTCAAACTTTATGGCAATGCTTATGACCATCAGGTCTCGATTGAGTTTGATTATGGCTGACATCCGTCAATTAGGTCAGAAGTTATGCCCCTTTTAATATTCAAAATCATGCCATATTTCACGTTGTTTACACTCTAACATCTTCATCTTTTGAGCAATCATCTTTAAAGTTTATGGCAATGCTCATGACCATCTGGATATGATTGAGTTCGATTTTTGCTGAGATCCGTCAATTAGGTCAGAAGTTATGCCCCTTTTAATATTAAAAAAAATGTCATATTTCACTTTGTTTACACTCTAGCTTCTTCATCTTTTGAGCAATCATCTTCAATCTTTATGGCAATGCTTATGACCATAATGTCTCGATTGAGTTTGATCATGGCTGAGATCAGTCGATTAGGTCAGGACTTAAGCCCCTTTTAATATAAAAATGACAAATTTCACTTTTTTTACACTCTATCATCTTCATCTTTTGAGCAATCATCTTCAAACTTTATTACAATGTTTATGCCCATTATCTCGCAATCGGGTTCAATTATAACTGATATTGACTAGTAAATTTATGACTTATGCCCTTTTCACCATAAAAAAGCCAGATTTCACTTTTACACTCAAGCATCTTTATTTCTTACGCAATCATCTTTCTCAGGTGAGCGATCAAGGGCCATCTTGGCCCTCTTGTTTCTGCAACATACATCCCAAAGAAGTTAAAGTTGTTTATATCTGGCGAATATTCCTACGTGACTTTACTGTACAAAATACAACATTTTTCAAATATACCTCATAAAAAGAGTGTTAAAACGGAATATATACAATTACAAAAAAAATGCATATATACGATATCGTGTATCACTACCAGTTACAATGACCGCTTTATCGAGCTTGTACACAGCTTACACAAAAGAAATTAAAAAAAATATATATTTTGGAAAAATGCTCTTTAACAATTGTCACTCAAATATTACACTTAAAAAAGATGATGAAACTGCCTTATTTTCATGCAAGTATATTTCACACTCCACCCTTACTGCGTAAATCATTATATTTTCTGGGAGATTATATTATTAGATACTCTAACATTTCCACTTATATCTATACGGTTGACAGCACCATTCACGCCACAACATCACTTGTGTTGATCTTAGAACTTTATTCTAATGACCAAATACCTTAACAATTTCAACAATAGCTTTCACACTTTTAAAGTTAAACCGCCCTAAAATATAATATATATAATTATGTAATACAATAGAACATACAATTAAAAACCAAAACAATGGTACCCACTTATAAAATAGTTAAAATCGGTAGAACGCAACATTAACTGACCAATAAAGTTTATACTCTGCTAAAGAAACATATTCAACACTAAAGACAATCAGATTCAGTATCATGGCTTTTTTTATACCTGTTCTTCAAACATAAAATGAATTCAATGACTACCAACATGAAATCATTTTGTCAGCGAGGCAATTTATACTTTTCGTTTCTAATTTTCTTTGACCTTCATATCCAACGTATTATCTATTCAAACAGTCTGCATGCCGAGATAACCACATTATTTCAATTCCATAGTAAACATCATAACATTATTACAATATAGAAGACATATTTACATGTATACAGCAAAACACATTTTTCGAATACCAAGTTCTCTCTTGTCCTAAATGTTACTTTTCTGCTTAATTTAATTATTCTTCGCCTGTCCTAATAGTGATTTGTAGCTGATATTTCTGAATTTTTCCTTATTCTTTTGGTCTATTTTTAGCTCGAATATTCGACAAAAGGGGTGCTTTTCTATTTTTCAATGATCGGCATTGCCGTAATAAATAAGTTTTTCGTACCACCTCACCTTTTTAATGAACCCTTTAATGTATTACTTTGAGAATGTGGATGCTTGTTTATGTTTAAATTATACCTTCTCCGACTTGGAATCTCGGTGAGTTGTTATACCACGTCATTTACTACACTATTGTAAACCTTTTTAGGTATTGCTTTGATTCTAAGATTACATGTTTACCGTTTTGAGACCATCGTCACCACAGGTATGCAATGATATATAGGTTTTCGTACCACCTAACTCTTTTTACTGACCTCTGTAAGATTTTAAACTTGAAAAAAATGGTTACAAAAATACGGACAACATATACATGTCAATATTTCATATAAGATAAAGTATTATTAAACATGGTTAAGTTGTTTTTGTTTTTTTTTTCCTTGCAAATTGTGTCGAAAAGAGCTTTTAGGAAAATAATAGGCAACTTATTTGATAACTTTGTTGAAAACTTATACAGAATATGTTGCACGTTAAGTGATCAATACAGTAACGTGTTTTCTATTTTTAGCTCACCCGAGCATAGCTCAGGGTAAGCTTTTGGGATACTTGATTGTCCGTCGAGCGTCGTCCGTCAACAATTTTGATGTTTACACACAAGAGGCCACAATTTTGATCCAATCTTCCTCAAACTTGGTCAGAATGTTTATCTTGATGATATCTTGAATCCTTTCGAAAATGGGTCAGGATTGATCAAAAAGTACCACAATTTTGATCCAATCTTCCTCAAACTTGGTCAGAAAGTTTGTCTTGATGATATCTTGAACCAGTTCGAAAATAGGCCGGGCCAGACCGAAAAGTAGGTCAATAGGTCAAATCTTAGAAAAATCTTGTTTACACACTAAAGGCCACAGTTCAGGAGTTATGTTTTAATGTTTAAATTTGTGTGTTAAAGCCATACTATCTCTCAGTCAAGTATGACTTCAATTTTTAACCAAGGATGTTTTAAAGTCTGACAGTACAACTATGCTATAATTTAGTAACTTGTACAGGCAATGAAGGCAATTTTTTCAGGTGAGCGTCTTTAGGGCCATCTTGGCCCTCTTGTTAAATATGCCATTGACTGATTTTAACATTTTCCTATTTTCAAGGGATTCGGCTTTATTCAAGATATCGTAACATTTGATGCATTGTTAATTTACTATAATAGCAAGTTTTATATTAATTGTATTCATTTTGATGCTCTCAATAAATGTAATTAAACATAAATTTGTAAGATGAAGGAATATCTCTTTAAACTTTCCATTAATTAGTTCTTACTTAAAACTAATAATTATTAGCGCGGTTACCAATGAACAAGCTTATAGAAAATGTATAGCAAATAATGATAAACCAATTATTCAAGAGAAATGGAATACTTTTTATTCTGCTTTCTCATTACAATCGAACGCTACTTATGACCTAACTTTTAACATTACAAGCGATTCTTATTTTCAATGGTTTCAATCATAGATACCTCATAGAATTTAAGGTATTTATTATTTGTTGACAAAACGAATATAACAAATTAAATGTGTATTTTTTGTAAAAAAAAAAAAAACACGAAAATAAACACTATTACATTAATCTCAAGTTGTCCAAAAGCGCAAGTCCTTAGTAAGTTTTAGCACAAAATATTATTAATACAAATAAGTACAATAACAGTATATATTTCATATTTGGTGTAATGAAAAATGTAAGGATAAAGATAGTTATACAATATCAGGTTTTGAAACTAAAAAAATATATTTTCTTATGTTAAACAAACAATTGTTACAAAATTGCCAATCAATGATTGATTGTTTAGAATTTGCTTGGGAAATTTAAAAACATGCAAACAATAACGGTCCTTTTATTCGCAGAGATTGTAATATTTTAAAGCCAGAAATGCTACACATTTAAACGAGATTGTTAAGTTACCTGAACTGTATTTTATGACCACATACGCGATCGGTAGTAATTTAACATCCATCAAAAATACTAAAAAGTGATGACTTTTTACATGTATCCGATGTAAAGTTAAAGGAGATCAGATATGAAGTCCTTAAGAACCATTTAGATAACTTTACAATCTCATTTATTTGCGTAGCATTTCTGATATTAAATTTATTATTTTGTTAATATTTATTGTTTATATTTTATTCTTATCTTTATTTTATTATTTATACTATTATCATTATTATCTCTTAGACATAATGGGCCTTTAATAAAGCAAAAAAGATTTGTAACAGATTTGTCTCATACACCTCAAATACCTTAAGTATGTGTTGTTTATGTTGTTGTTTTTTAATTTATCCAGAATATGAATCATGACCACTCATTTATAGCAAAAACATTATTTTGGTGAAAATGTTTTTTTTCCGTTTCATGCTTTCTGTTTGTTTTAAATGCCTTGAATTTGAATCTAAGTTATTTCGGATACAATCTCGATATTTTAGCTCACCTGAGCACAAAGTGCTCAAGGTGAGCTTTTGTGATCGCCCTTCGTCCGGCGTCCGTCGTCGTGCGTCGTGCGTCGTCCGTCGTCCGTCGTGCGTCGTCCGTCGTCAACAATTTGCTTTAAACGACATCTCCTCTGAAACCGCTGGACAGAATTTAATGAAACTTGGCAGGAATGTTCCTTGGGTGAGGCTCTACAAAAGTTGCTAAAATAAAGTTGATCCATGAAGAACTCTGGTTGCCATGGCAACAAGAAGAAAAATAATTTGAAAACTTTAAAAATCATCTCCTTCAAAACTACTGGCCAGATTTCAAAATAAATTGGTACAGATGTTCCTTGGGTCAACCTCTACCAAAGTTGCTAAAATTATTCCGATCCGTAAATTATTATGGCCGCCAGGGGCGGGGCTTATTTGCCTTTTATGTATATAGAGAAACCTTTAAACATCATCTCCTCTGAAACCACTGGACAGAATTTGATTAAACTTGGCAGGGATGATCCTTGGGTCAACCATCACAAAAGTTGCTAAAATAAACTTGATCCATGTAGAACTCTGGTTGCCATGGCAACAAAAAGAAAAAAAAATGAAAACTTTAAAAATCATCTTCTTCAAAACTACTGGCCAGATTTTAAAATAAATTGGTACAGATGTTCCTTGGGTCAACCTCTACCAAAGTTGCTAAAATTATTCCGATCCGTAAAAAAACATGGCCGCCAGGGGCGGGGCTTATTTGCCTTTTGTGTATATAGAGAAACCTTTAAACAACATCTCCTCTTAAACCACTGGACAGAATTTGATTAAACTTGGCAGGGATGATCCTTGAGTCAACCACCATAAAAGTTGCTAAAATAAACTTGATCCATGTAGAACTCTGGTTGCCATGGCAACAAAAAGAAAAAAAAATGAAAACTTTAAAAATCATCTTCTTCAAAACTACTGGCCAGATTTTAAAATAAATTGGTACAGATGTTCCTTGGCTCAATCTTTACCAAAGTTGCTAAAATTATTCCGATCAGTAAAAAAACATGGTCGCCAGGGGCGGGGCTTATTTGCCTTATATGTATATAGAGAAACCTTTAAACAACATCTCCTCTGAAACCACTGGACAGAATTTGATTAAACTTGGCAGGGATGATCCTTGGGTCAACCATCACAAAAGTTGCTAAAATAAACTTGATCCATGTAGAACTCTGGTTGCCATGGCAACAAAAAGAAAAAAAAATGAAAACTTTAAAAATCATCTTCTTCAAAACTACTGGCCAGATTTTAAAATAAATTGGTACAGATGTTCCTTGGGTCAACCTCTACCAAAGTTGCTAAAATTTTTATCAATCTTCATGAAATTTTCACATTTTATAGTTTTTTTGTTCAATAGGAAATGACTGTTTCAAACTTTCAAAAATTGCAAGGTTATTTTGTGATTTTTTTTCTTTGATTATAAATATTTCAAACAGATATTCTATCAAAGGAATACGGGTAAAATCTAAAGTCCTGAAGGAGACATTTTAAAATATGTTTACATTTTAAGATTGGGGTTGATTTGATTGTGTTATATCATTCCAAAGTTGGATCTTGATAGATCAGAAGTTGAATAATTACAAGCATAATATTTTGCTACATTGATGCATAAGAATAATGTATCAGCTTTTAAACAAACAAGAAATATCTTTAAAAAATATGTTCAGCATAGCTTAACGTTACATTAAATTACAAGCCAGAACATGGTCTTAATGGTGCCCATAGTTGAGCTAGTCCACAAGTCTAAAAGGTTATTTCATTAGCTTCTATATATACAGTACATATTGGCATTTTTGGGTGATTCCACTACATGTGCAGAGGGGGAGAAGATAACAATTTAGCTGGATTAACCACTGATATCTATAGCTGTGTATAGCCCTTGTACTGACTTTGCTGTAAGTCAGGTCATGACCTGCTTATATAATACCTCCAGTGTATCTACTGGTATCATCATCAGCAACAGCAGCAATCATAGTAAAGTCTATATTGTGTCTATTTTTGGACTCTGCAACCTTTGACTCTTTCTAGGATGATAAAAGACACTTTGTAATAAATTGCAACCTATTTTAACATAGTTAACCTTTTCCCTCTTACAAAAGACCATAATAAGCCTTATGCGAACAGCATAAAACTAGATTAGCCTACAAATAACTTGCTGGCTGATTTGGTTTTATACTGTTCGCTGCTCCTCAGTGGTCTGGTGATGAGGATTTTACTATGAAAATTGGTAATGTTTAACTGTAGCTTTTCTGCAGTTCAGGCTACCTCTCCAAAAGTTGATCCTTTACAGATCAGATTTACAGAAGTTGAATATTTTTAAGTGTGATATTTTGTTACATTTATGCATAAAAAGAATGCATCAACTCATAAACAAAACAAGAAATATGTCTTGGTAGCTTAATAAAATGCAAAAAGTTACATTAAATTACAAGGCCACTTATTAAAGAGAGTGAAGTCTAACAGGGAGAGAAAACCAGCTAGAAACAAAAAAATAAATTGTACCCTTAGATGAGATAGTCCACTAGTCTGATAGGTCATTTGGGTGATTCCAATACATATGCAGAGGTGGAGAAGATAACATTACCACAATACCATTCCTATAGCTTAGTCTGACCTTCTGGCAGAGGTCACATTTTCTGGACTGTGTTGCCCCACTGAGTTAGTGCAAAACTACATTACCTGCTACTATGTATATGAGATACTGGGCTAGTTTTACACAAAGCCACCTGATAGAGATTTAAGGGTTATTCATACTATCCTAAATCAGCAGCAGCATCAACATCATCATTAAAGTGATTGGGGGGGGGGGGGGTGAATATGCAGATTGTCTGCCTTTACTTTGGTTCATGTCAGTGTTCCAGTACACAGAGATTACCAAACACCTCTTAAAAACCACAAACGAATGATTAAAAACACTTTGTAATAAATTGCAACTTATTTCATAATAATTAACCCTTTTCCTCATAGAGATCTATAAAATACCTATGTGAGTAGCATAAAACCTAATCAGCCTGCAAGTCCAACTGTTACTCGCAGGCTGATCAGGTTTTATGCTGTTTGCTGCTCCTTAGTGGTCTGGCTGGGGATGAGGATTTTACAATTAAATTTGGAAAGGTTTAAGTGGGGCTTTCTGCAGATCAGGATTTATGTGGTACCTATAAAGGGCGTCAAAATGAGTTTTTATGAGGGAAAAGGTTAAGGACCATCTCTCTTTTTGTCCATTTTCAATCAGCAGTACCACACTGAAATCTCATGATCACTGTTTTTTTCCATACTATTGCTAAAATGGGTAAGAAAAACTGTCAAGTTCCTGAGAAACATGTATATCAGTATGATACATGTATACTAGGTTGCATATAGAGCAGTGGTACTCAGGTGAGCGATTTTAGGCCCTATGGGCCTCTTGTTTTTTTTTCATTTTTTTTTTTCATTTTACGGTTTGACCTCGAGTAAAATAAATGAAGTGATCCTGATTATAGGGACCTAGGAATATATTATAATACATATTCTTAAACTGTTGTAATTTTCAAATAGAAAAAAAACACGATACAAATTTTTATCTAATATATGAAAATAAAATTGTTAAAGTAACCTAATTCTTTTTACTCGACAAATATACATAAATATATGTCAGTATAATTATATATTTATCTTTTTATTCTTTAAAGACTCATTATTCTTCCAAAAGAGTGTCTATTATTCTGACAGAAAAGAACAATGTGACCTACAGAATTGTTAAGAGATGCAATCTGAACATGTTCGTTGGCGACATTACGAGAACGCATAAATAAGAAAGAATATTTTATTCAAGATCATTCATTTGTTCACAAAATACCTACTTTGCATATCCCGCATATCTTTTAAACTTTCTTACGTTTGGCAAAGACCTTCCGTATGCTTATTGAGCTACGGGTTTTCAAAGTCAAATGGTTTCATATTACTGATCGTCTTTGGACAGATTCGTCATTGCAACATGTAAACAATAAAAGTTTTTTTGACATCATAAATTTCGTAATGTCATAAACATTTTCAATGCAATGATATGTGCACATTTTGTACCATTTGTGTTAGTCTACATTATGTCAATGTTATTTTATATTTTCTTTTTCATGAAAATTGTATCATTATGAAAGGTAATGGGTCTTTAAAAAACCGAAAAAGTCAAAGGATGTTCATACGACTATGACTACTGCTGTTTCTCACAATCGAGAAAATAATCCACTCTGTTTGATGAGATATCGTATCTGAACACTCGATTTGTTGGTACTCAGAGTATAGACAGTTGAAGGTCAAGAGATTGAATGAACAGTCAGGACTGTCAACTGTTGTCTCTCTCTCTCTTATACATTTTAGGTCTTCGATGTTTTATTGGAATCGGGATCTGACTGCGTTGAAATTTCTGACACGGATAGATATGGCGTTGCGGAGGAACCAACTCCAATTTGTAAATTTATTAACCACTCTACTGACCCCTTCCGGTCGAGTTGGCATTATCTCATGGTGTCATACAAGGCTGTTTTTACTGATTCGAAATCAACAGACCGTTTAAGCAGTAGATTTCTTGCAGAATACCAGCTTGTAGACGTTCTAAATGATGAGAAGAAAAATGGAGAATGTATGTTTTTGTTTCTTTTTTTAATATTTGAAACTGGAGTACTTGTAATGTAAAGTTGCACACATGTTTGAGAGTTAATAAGTAGAATTTCCTATAATAATGAGGTAGTAAGAGTTGTTTATTGAAACATGAATGACGATCTAATATTATTGACTATATTTGTGTATGTTAACTTACCGAACAAATCAACAGGCAAATATCTTTTTATAGGCATTATTTATCGATTTTTATAGCTTAGGCGTGACATAGCCTTTAAAGCAGCTCGTTGACAGATAGCAATGACTAAGAATTACATTTTAGCTATATGTGCGTGTTACGTCTTCAAATACCCATATACAGAAGCACGGCTATCTAATGCAACTTCCTGTGTTAGTAAAATAAAGGACGTTTCTTTCATAAGACAGATAATAGGGTCACGAACGGTATTGAATATCTAAAAATTCTATATTCGTGTGCCTCCACATGATTGATCGCATACACTCTTCGCGTATGCGCTTACTTCACGTGTTGAAAGTATGAATTCTCTACCCGGAACTGATGAAGACACCATGTTGCAGAACCTGTCTCGTCACGTGGTATAACAAGCACCTGCTTCGGGGATACCGTATTCTATATTTAACCGATTTACCCTACGTGGCGTTTACGAAAATATCGAGTTCCCATGTAATGTGACCCACACATGCCCAGTTTACTTGTCAGGAAACACAAACTTAGTGTTAATAAGGAAGTGTGGAAAAACGTTTTGTTTTTCTACCGATTGTCTGTGAATGGGCTGATTTAATACTAGAAATGTGCAAACATGCCCTTATGAAAGAGGATATCCGCCAGTTCACTCATTATGCTTTTAATTAGTCTAGAATTTGTAGTCAATGAATGGCTTCAAGTGCGTAGTAATACGTCTTAACCGGCCTACATGCCAACTGAATAATTTAGCAGAATATACACCGCAGAGGCACAAGGGGTATTTACACCTGAGCTGTATTACGGCTTCTCTAAAATTCGTATATAGTACGATATCATTTACGATATTACTAACGTTGAATTAAATATTGATAAATTGATATGATATGTTTTAGTCTGTGGTAACTGGACGTCGTTTGGCAACAACTGCTATCAGTTGTTCAGGAACGAAACTGGACTCCCGTGGTCTAAGGCAGAAGAACATTGTGTTCAACACGGCGGACACTTGTTAGCCTTCCGATCCAGACCTGAAATGGACTTTGTACACAGAATGCTCGTAAAAGAAATGAATCAATCGGCTGATAACGAAACAGATTTTTACATTGGTAATACCGAAGTCCGCAGTAATATGATTCCTTTATATATTTATAATTTCCTACTAAAATCTTACTCAGCTAGTTAAATACAGAAAAGCCATTACACATTTAAGTAAATGAAAATAATTTTTATCTAATTTAAAACAATATATTATCTTCATTAATGTTGACAAAGACAAAGTTCTTAATAATAAATCTGTATATGCATATTAGGAGAGGCATACATATTTTTAACCGATATTAGAAAGGGCTAGGTTAATTAATATACGTAAATATGAAATTAAGGCATTTAGTCTACTCGTAACGACAGTAAGAAGCATTGCCATAGTTCTAATTTCGACATTGGTCCCAAATAACCATATTTTATTGAATCACGTCGGCGTCTACAGAAAATCGTTTGCTTTCTATTAGAAAAGTAGCAGGGGCACATGGCGTAGGTTTTACAATAATGTATGCATTCATTTCATGTTTACTTTCTACTTATCAACACACTGTTAAAAGATGAACATATTTTCATAAAACGTTGATACATGGTGATTCAATTTATAGTATGAAATATATAGGAATATATATGAGTGTGATTGAACTTTTTATCGAATATTCAAAGTATCTTAACCAGGCTCGAGTTCCACTAACCACGTGTAGCCTAATCAATACTTAAATATATTCTTATCTTATTACAATTCTAAATTTTCGTAGCACTTAGTATTGTTGGTGGAGTTTGAGCCAGTTATAAGCGATAGAGAAGTTCTCTTGAATATAATGGATAAAAAATAATTACTACTCTACTAGGTGATAATCACATCTGAAATTTCATTCCGGATAATAAATTATCACGTTTTATATATGTTTATCATTTCTTCGATTTCTTTTCACCACAACTCAAAATCAAAATACGATATAATGTATAACCAAGCACCTTGGTATCACAGGTTGCAGTTTCGTTTAAATATACAAATCTTTCGAACACATAAATGATATTGTGATGATGACATTCTCCTTTACATCGGATCATAATATTCATTACCGCCGAGAAAACTTAAGAACTTAATCAATATAAAGTTTATCGATAAGGAACTTTAATATAATGTGATAATTTTTTTTTAAAATTTAAGTGAAAGTATGCTGTTGATGTTATATGAGAAATAGAAACACGTGTAAAGTCATCATCAATGCATGTTATTTGCTGTCACGTCATGTTTCGGAAAGTTTAAAACAATGATAATGGGTTCAAACTTATGATATTGTAGGATAAAATTTAAATATGTATCTAAAATAGTCATAATATTGTTAAGATAAATACAAGACAATGTAACTCTTATACTGACATTATATGTGTTTAAATTGTTTAAAAATGAGTTGTTATGACGGTATTTTTTAAGGAAATGTCACATCAATCAAATCATTTCTTCCAGGATTGCACAAGAACTCAGAACAAGGCAGGTTTGTCGATTACATCTGGACTGATGGTTCATCTGTCACATTTACAGCATGGTAAGATAATACTCCGAATATTACTGGATAAAGTATTATACACATGTAAAATCGAGGCGAGGTCTGTTAAACAATGTAAACCTGTTCATGTTTTGAGAATTTATATAAGTTTATTTCAGGTATGAAAATGCTGGCGACAAGGTTTTTCAACCTGATGGATCAGGGAAAGAGATATGCTCATTTCTTCGCTTGACGTCAGTCCACTCTAATAAGAACTGGCATGACACTGATTGTACACTGGGTGATATAAAACAGTTCATCTGTCAACGACCAAATGACATGCCTGACACAACAGGTACTTGTTTTGTGAATTGCATGTGCCTCACAGATTGAGAAATGTATCGTTCACGCATTTATAATATATTTCATGTCAATTTCATGACTATTTCGAAAAATTTTTTGTGTTGTTTGAGTGTTGTTTGATTTAAACTTATAGTAACAATTCTTTGTTTAGTAAAAATGTCAGTAGAGTATAAACAGTTTAAAAATCGTATGTACAGCCTTAGCTATAACATGGCAAGCCGTTGATGGGAATCCAGCCGTGGGCATTGTCCGATGTGAAAGTGGGGAATACATCGTGTCGTCATTCTGGTGTGATGGGGTGGCAGACTGCTTTGATGGAAGTGACGAAGCTAAATGCGGTATATCATATCTTGAACATTTTCCTGTGTTTGATATTAGCATAATTCATTAAATTCACTCGCACACGTTTTATTGATACGAATAACATAATTCCAAGGTTCTGTCTCAGGAACATGACGGAATTTTACAAAATCGATCAAATAGTCTAGGAAACCAAGAAAGAAAGGAGGAATCACTATTTTATTAAAGAAATAATATGCAACTGTATTGACAAAATAACAAAATAGCTAAAAACCTGGCATTTACCATTATAAAGTTATAATATAGTTACGGTTTCGCACTGGCTTTCAACTGTCAAAATATATGAAGTGTTCATACAAATTTGCATGATTATGATTATTTGTACAAATAATTGACCTTGTTTAATTGTTAAAAAGCAAATACCATCATCGATTATTTGTCAAAATAAAATAAATTGCAGACAATAGACAATAAACCAACCGTTTTTTTTCATTGCTTTGTAATAGCAACGAAAATGATAAATGAAATAAAATGAAAATCCCGGTGTTCTTTATTCGTATGCTAGGTTACTAGTATACCACATCATATAAATATTTGCAGGATCCAGAGTTTTAGTGTGTTTTATTTTACAAAAGTTATAACTTACAACAGAGTATACTGAACTAAGTGGAATGTACGGTCTTATCAATGCCACGTTACTTCCTTGCATGTTCACAAACCAAATATTAGAAATTCCAATAGTAATGTTTTCATTTAAATTTCAATTGCGGCTCCGTTTTTCTTCTATTTCACTTCTGCTTCAAAATTGGAAATCTTAAAGAATTAGCAATGAAACATGACCATTGGAAAATCCCACCTCTCTCTCCTTTAAGTAAAAAAATGGACAAAAGTTACTTAGATATTTCGGCTGCATATGTCTGTTCTGTTTTACAAAAAAAATTTTAAGTCTTCGAAAGACAACAATAAATTGGTAAATGGTACCTTCTAGAGAAATACCTGATTAATTTCAGGGATTGTGTTTTATGTTTCATTAAACCCCAGTTATGAAGTCAGATATATAAGAATTACGATATATTTAATCATGGCAAACTTCTTCGTAAATACATGTTATAGTTTCAACCTTATGATTTCAGCTTCCAGATGTGAAGGGGGTTATTTTCGATGTGACAATGGGCATTGTATACATTCAAACCTGTACTGTGACTTTGTACCACATTGCCCAGATGGCTCAGATGAACAGTATTGCAGTAAGTCATGCTCGTGCACCTTTAGTTATATGTGTTATATGTCATCATTTCATTTGTTAACTTAAAAAAAAAATTAACTTCATTTCCATATGGTATATTCGCCTTTTGGTGTTTTTTCATCAATATTCAAGGTACGTTTTAAATATTCACCTATTCCATTCATCATAGTAGGAGCTATTGAAGCGTCTTTGTAAGCCTTTAATAGTTCTTGATATGCGGGAGTTCATTTTGGTTACTGGTCGGGCGAGCATTACTGTTTAGTAAGGGCAGTGTGTTTCATTATAAGGCTTGGTGTAAATGAATATGTGTAGTACGTTACAAGGTTCATTAGGGTGAAATGTGTATTTGTTCAGCCATGTGTCCACTGTTGGTGTTTGTCGCATGTTGGATATATATAGATGATGATGTGACGTTGTCTTCACTTGTAAATTCTTATATTCTTTTATTAGTGAGTGCCCAGGTCGATATCGAATTGAACACTATAGTTGAACTTATTCTTATCATTTAAAACGTGCAGAACATGTGTTTCTGTTTGTTTTTGTTTTTTGTTTTTTCTTTTAGTTTTCCCCGTCAGAAACCATATTTCAATCGACTCTTGATAGAACAAATCATTAATGTAAACATTATGATTGACCTTTTTTATTGGCATATATGTTGATACCAGTTTCATTTCTATGAAGAAAATCGGTGTATATAATTTATGATTTTATGAAGATATTGTGTTTGGTTTGAAATTACATCTGCATTTTATATTCACTTTGATTTTGAAATCAGAAATTATTGATTTTACGTGTCGGAGAAGTAAGTCCCCAATAAATTGTACGTAAGCATTAGTCTGTCAAGTTCTTGCTTTTCTTTTGGAAGCCCGGCTCGTTTCCGACAATTGTTAGGCAGAATATTCGAAAACAAACCTGTTTACTTCAAGTGCTTTCGGAAGAACTTACAGATTCTGTGTAGTATTTGTGTATGTCGCCTGACAATTAACAGAAACTTCGTACTATAATGTTGCGCTCAGAGTGTTAAAAAAATTAATAAGATTTTTAATTTCAAAATAATTAAAAAAAAAACATGGTACTGTTATAGCTCCCTTGCTTTGCGCTCAGCATATAAGGGTAGTTGTAGGACTGGTTGGCTCAGTGTCAGGATAATGTGACTGGGTGTGGTATCATGCCTCATGTCTACGGCGTGATACTGCAGTGTGGTGTGATACAGCACCATATCTGTCTCAAGTAGACATCGTCTCCAAATAACTGAAATACTGTCGTTGGGACGTTAAAGCCAACAAATAAACAAACAAAATAATTTCGACTGTCAAAAAATGTAATTTAGTAGTGAGTGTTCGGATTTAATGAAACGGCCCTCAGTATCTTGTGCTGAATTCTACTTACATCAACCAAAAATCCGATAATATGACCGTCTCGATCTAGTCGCGTTTAAAAGTGAATCTCACACACTTGAATTCTCAAGTTATTACTTATGTTGTCTGCCAACTTTTGTTGATTTAGTTTTTTATCGTATATTATCAGGAAGGGTTTATATGATTCATAGAATTTCCTGACCAGTGTCCCGCGGATCAATGGAGATGTGAATCGGGTCAGTGTATACCTGTCGACAACCGATGTGACCTCAAAACTGATTGTGAAGATGAGTCCGATGAACGAATTTGCAGTAACAGTAAATATAGTTTCCTTTCCAGGATTCATTTGTGTAAAGACGTCAAACTCATCAATGTTATGAAATGATATATTTAAATGATTATAGTAGGTCACTTCGAAATATCATCTACGTGCCTTTTATAAAATATACAAAAAACAACAACAAAATTTATATAGAATTATATATAGTATTTTGGTAGATGTGTACTATGAACAATGTGATTTTTCAAAATATGGTATAGTTGGATGTCTAAAGCCCAGTTCTATTGAGGAAAGGAAACGATATACAATTCATGTAGTTCTTTGATAGAATATCAAAAATTACAATCTTTCTACGGCAACGAGAAGCTAGTATGCGATCTTGTTATAAAACATGCGAATGAATTTCACCATATTATTTATCACATTCATTTTTTTTCTCGTGGCCAGTAGGCTAGGAACCTCTGTTTGATTACATACCATGAACAATTTGTGCTCGAGTTCGGCTATTGTTGTCACATAAAGCCAAATTATAACTCCCAATTATACCTCTGATGTATAAAAGTACCTCTCAAGAATGTATTTCATGGCCCACGGAATACACAATCTCATTAAACCATACCCAAACTGACGCGCGCTACATAGTTACACTCAATATTTGGAATCACCAAAGAGACAACAAGCCGCGTTAAAAAATAACTTAGTATAGAACAAAAAAAAGAACACACACACACTCACACACACACACACACACTATCCGTTATAACATAGAAAGTACAACAAATTCAACATGAACAAAATCATGTTTCTCTAGTGCAGTTAACAAATAGAAATATTTCGGTTTCAAATATTACAAAACAGTAAAAATATATAAGATCATTTATATAAATTTGATATAATAATTGAATGGGCCTTTTATCGACAATTATTTAAACTTCATAAGACAATGACATTAATCGTTTATGTACTATTTGAAAACCATACAAACTTTCAGGAAAACTATAAAATTGCAATGTGAAAAATTAATTAAATTACATGGGAAACTAATTTTAAACGAACTTTAAGCACATTTACAAACCTGTAATGTGTCAGAGAATGGTCATGTACAGTTTTAAAGTAAAACATGAAGTACACCTAGTCATAGTTCTCGGCCCCTGAAATTCCGGAACTCTTTCCAGACGTTCGATTTAATCTAACCAAGATTGTTTTTATTCTCTTGGATTTGATGTTTGTATTGACAAATCAAAATTACCGTATTAACGCAGATTGTTCAGAACATCTGTTTATAAAGGGCTACATTTATCATTACCCAATGTTCCTTTCACAGATCTGTGTGGTGATAATTTATGGCAGTGTGATTCGGGAGAGTGTATATCTGATAGGTGGCGATGTGACGGGAATAGACACTGTGTAGACCACTCCGATGAACAAAATTGCGGTTATATATATATATATATATTTTTTTTTTATTTTGATGCCATTTCGGTTACAAACATGACATGCTGACACAATAAACGAAATAAGAATATATCTAAGATAGAATTGTATGTAGGTTTGTAGCATAGTTAAAACGAAGAATGAAACAAATAAAACACCATTTGATTTAAACACCATTTGATTTTTAATAATACAATAGTAATAATCTCCGTCCGTCCGGCTGTCCGTCCTTCCGTCCCACATTTTTGTCCGGAGCATAACTCGAAAAGTATTTGAGGCATGGATACTTCATAGGTGGATAGATCTTATTGAGAAGGAGTGCAGTGCACAAGAAAGATAATTCTACCTTTCATATTTTTTTTTAGTTATTGCCCTTTGTTATTTTTCAGATTTAAGTTTTGTCCGTAGCAGAATAAAAAAAAGTATTTCAGATATCAACTTGAAACCTCATAGGTGGATAGATCTCATTGAGAAGTGCAGTGCACATGAATGATAACTCTACCTTTACTCTACCTTTCATAATTTTTTAGTTATTGCCCTTTGTTATTTTTCAGACTTTATTTTTGTCCGGAGCATAACTTGAAAAGTATTTAGGATATCAACATGATACTTCAAAGGTTGATAAATCCTATAGAGGAGAAGTGCAGTGCACAAGAATGTAACTCTACCTTTGTTATTTTTCAGACTTATTTTTTATCCGGAGCAAAAGTCAAAAAGAATTTGAGATGTCAGCTTGAAACATCATAGGTTGATAGAGCTCATTGAGGAAGAATGCAGTGCACAATAACGATAACCCTATCTTTCATTTTTTTTTTAGTTATTTCCCTTTGTTAATTTTCAGGTTTAATTTTTGTCACAGTGACCTTGACCTTTTACCTGTAGACCTCAAAATAGGGGAATTAGTAGGTCTTCACATGGGTTTCATATCTATAATCACTTCAAACATCAGTCTTCATTACCCAAATTTTCTGTTAAAAATGAAATATTCTGCTCCCCAACACCTCTTCTAAAGAGCAAGCATTCGGCGGGGGATGGCCATGTCAATATGGCTCTTGTCTATTTTTTTATATTATAGTTATTTGTGTTTCTTAATATGTCTCAGTTAAGCCCTTTGTTATTGGGAATACAAGACTAACACTTTTAAATGGCCTAAATGTAATTGTGTAGGATTGTGGTACTAGGAAACATTAAAAGGAACATTGCATCAAAGTTGTAAGTATACATCATTAAGCGATATGAAAAAGGCGCTATAATTTCCTTTTGTCTTTCCAATACGTAAGTGAAGGAAATTATCCCCATTCTCAGTGATATCTCTAAGCCTTAAATAAACACCTATCTGAGAAATATGAGATTTTGAAGTATACCCTTCAAAGTTAATATGAGTTTAATGGAATCAATTTGGGAGATGTGGTTGTTGTTTGTCAATTGTTTATGATTGTAATATTATATCATATTCATAATGTTTATTATCATCGAATCAGGATTTATTTTACTTTCTGGTTAGATGTGTGTATTGAGTTATCGAATAACCGTATCAACGCCGATTTTTCAAAACATTTCTTTATAAACGGTAACAATTTTCATTACCCTATGTTCCTTGGTGAATCAGTTTTGGAGATGAACCATAGACTGGTTAATAACAAGTTCTCATCCGAAATACGTTTAAATATCTTTCTCAGGTGTGCCTAACAAGTGTCTTTTTGGCTACTGGCAGTGTAACTCGGGACAGTGTATTTACTTGGAACGGCGATGTAACGGGGCTTATAACTGTGAGGATCGCTCCGATGAACGAGATTGCGGTTATTATATTTTTTTTTTCTTTTTATGAAATTCCGTTTACATACATGACATGCCATATGATAAACGTCATAAATAGATATCTTAGAATTGTATGTAGGTTTGCAGTATAGTTTAAACAAAGAAAAAACCAATACAAAAAAAATGATTTTCTAATTCTATAACTACGAAAATACAGTATGTTACTATGATAAAATAAATAAAAATTTTTAGGCTAACAGATGTTTTATACTTAACTTATATATGTTTCTTTTTATGTCTCCTGTGTAGACTGTACATACGAAATGTTTTGTTGAGTTGAGCATATAATATGAAATCTAGAAGTATGTTCTTCCAAATTATTATCAGTTTCATGGAATTGTTTTGAGAGATGTGGTTGTTGTTTGTAAATTGCTCATGATTGTAATATTATATGTAGTCGACCGGTATAGTATACTGAATGCAGAATTAATTTTAAATGAAAAAAATATTAACAAATTCAAAAACTTTGAATGCGTCATAGAATTTTGTGTAATAAATTCGGACGCATTTATAGAAGCTAAACATAAAAAAAATACGCATGAACACAGAGTACGGTCCTTCCAATACGAAAACATATTTATAATGTTTATTATCATCAAATCAGGATTTATTTTACTTTTTGGTGTGATGTTTGTACAGTTAACTCCGCTTTAAACGATATTCACCTGACCTTGGTTTTAATATCGTTACATCCGAAAATGAATTTATGTGATATTGCTCGGTACGAAAATAATATCCGGGTACTATTTCTATATGAAAACATGGTCTCCATGCAAACCATAAATACTCTCTATTGATATCATTTTATGGCGTATAAATGATAAAGTAAAAAGCAGAGATTCACTTTTCTCCTTTTAATCGGAAACAGTTCATTTACATTTATGTGTTTACGCGTGATATCAAAATTTATATCAAAAAAGTTATTGTGCGTGCAAACAATGCAAAACGAAACCGGAAATGCTGTAAAACGGTAATTAATCATATCTGCATCATTTAAGTAGGTTGAATGATCTCCATATCCCGACGTGAACAAATGACCAATTGTGCTTGTGCCGATACACAGGCCATTTTTACACTTACCTGGGACGACGTTATTTTTCACACCTGTCGTGGTCATGTTTTTGCACATCTACTATAGGTAACTAAATATCGTTCGTTACATGCATTCAGATGGCCGCCGGGGACCAGATAGTAGCTTCGCTGTATCCGAAGTATCTAAACAAGCGATATAGTAACAAACGGAGCTGACTATAAATATAAAGGGCATCTGCGGTGACCGTTGGATCTATATCGTTATAAGTGATTTCGTTTCAAGTGGAGTTAACTGTATTGAGTAAATCAGGATTTATTTTACTTTTTGGTTAGATAATTGTATTGAGTAATCGAAATCACCGTATCAACACCGATTTTTCAAAACATTTGTTAATAAACGGTTATAATTACCATTACCCCATGATCCTTGGAGAATCAATTTTTGAAATGAATCATAGATGGGTCAGTAACTAGTCCCCATCTGAAATACGTTTAAATATCTTTCTCAGGTGTGCCTAAAAGGTGTAGTGATTACAACTGGCAGTGTGACCAAATTTGTCAGATAATTTAATGAAATACGCATGGACACGGTCCCTCAAATACGGAAACATATTCAAAATGTTTATTATCATCAAATCAGGATTTATTTTACTTTTTGGTTAGATGATTGTATTGAGTAATCGAAATCACCGTATCAAGACCGATTTTTCAAAACATTTGTTTCTAAACGGTTATAATTACCAATACCCCATGATCCTTGGAGAATAAATTTTTGAAATGAATCATAGACGGGTCACAAACTATTTCCCATCTGAAATACGTTTATTATATCTTTCTCAGGTTTGCCAAACATGTGTGGTAATGACATGCACTGGCAGTGTGACTCGGGAGTGTGTTTGTATGTTTTTCATCGATGTGACGGGAAGTATGACTGTGGGGATCGCTCCGATGAACGAGATTGTGGTTATTATATTTTTTTGTTTTTATAACATTTCATTTACATACGAGGGTCATTCGGAAAGTTCGTATACAGTGTTTGAAAATAGTTCTATAGTTTGCCACAATTAATGATTTTTTCTGGTTATTGGTAGAAGTATAGTTTATTATTTATTGTGATTAAAATAATTTTGACAATGCGATCCACCGAATACGTTACCAAAGTGACCTGCTTCTGTAACAACGGAGCACTTGAATTTAAATTCAAAGTGATGCATTTTTGTAAATAACGTCGAAAATGACATTTAAGGTCTTCCCATCCTAATAGCCTTATTTCATATCTTGCCACTGGATTGTTATATTTCTATGAAATTTTGTCACTTTGAAGACATTCAAAAATAAAAAAAAATAAGTAAACCAAGAGCTTTTTCAAGTTTTATCTAATTTGGGGGGAGATAATCCGCATATAAGTTAACATTGAAGCCTATGGAAAATATGTTTTTTCTATGAAAGAGATTGTCGGGATCACACTGATGAGCGAGATTGCAGTTATTATATTTTTTTTCTCTTTACAACATTTCGTTTACATACATGACATGTTCATATGATAAACGTAAAAACAGATATCTAGGAAGAATTTTATGTAGGTTTGCATTGAAGTTAAAACAAAGAGTGAAACAAACAAAGACACCTTTGAATTGTCTATTTCTGTGAATTGGTGTTGCTCTCATAAAATATAATAAAATTAATGTTTAACGCTATATATATTTTTTTAGCCCACCGAGCACAACGTGCTCAAGGTTAGCTTTTGTGATCGCCATTCGTCCGTCCTGCGACGTGCGTCGACAACAAATTAGCTTGTTAACACTCTAGAGGCCTTATTTTTAGGCCAATCTTCATGAAACTTGGTCAAAATGTTTGTCTTCATTAAATCTTGGACAAGTTCGAAATTGGGTCATGTGGGGCAAAACGTAGGTCACGAGGTCAAATCTAATAAAAACCTTGTTAACACTCTAGAGGCCAACATTTTGGCCTTATCTTCATGAAACTTGGTCAGAATGTTTGTTTCCATAAAATCTTTGACAAGTTTGTATTTGGGTCATTTGGGGTCAAAAAGTAGGTCACGGGGTCAAATCTTAGAAATACATTATTAACACTCTAGAGGCAACATTTTTGGCCCAAACTTCATGAAACTTGGTCAGAATGTTTGTTTTCATAAAATCTTGGATAAGTTTTAATTTGGGTCATGTGGGGTTTAAAAGTAGGTCATGAGGTCAAATCCTAGAAAAGACATTGTGAACACTCTAGAGGCCACATTTTTAGCCATATCTTCATAAAACTTGGTCGGAATATCTGTTTCCATAAAATCGTGGGCAAGCTCGAAAGTGGGTCATGTGGGGTCAAAAAGTAGGTCAATATGAATCAATATGAAAAATCCAACATATGTTGCACATTTATAATCAGGTGAGCAATTCAGGGCCATCATGGCCCTCTTGTTTAAATTTTACATACTTGTATATCATATCGAGTCTATTGTGAAGACTGTATATACATTGCGAAATGTTAAGTTGTATTGAGAACACTGTGCTCAGAGAAAGATATATAATGTTAAGCACACCCTTTGTTATTGGGATCTACAAGTCTAACTTTTAGGTGATCTGGATGTTATTTTCTAGAGTTTACTAGGGTAAGTAAACAGGAAACATTGAAAGAACTTTTCATCGATGTTGGAAATCGAAACAAATTAATATTTTAATTAAAATCAATGTAGTCCCACAGTATAGTTAAAATAAAAGTTCTTGGACATTGACTTGTCTGATTCTTCGTTAAAGAAACGTAATAGGTACATAGTTGTGAACTGGATAAATGAAATAGATGAATATCATTTTTATGGCATTTTGTTTACATATATGACATAAATTCAAGTAATCAAAATGCTTAAAAGTGAGATGGTCTTGACAGCGAGGTGGTCCTAATTCTCAGGTGATCTAAAGGCGAGGTTTTACTGTGTATACAATCTGAAATACGATTATGATGGGAAACAAATACATTTAAAATTGGCTTTTATGTTGCCCACCACTTGTTCTTATTTTTTATTTTTGTACACAATATGAAATGTGTGTGGTTCACCTGAGCAAATAAGCTATTGTGATAACCCTCTTTCGGTCATTGCGAATCGTGCGTAATCAATATTTTGATTATTATGTAGTTCTTCAAGAAATTTGCTTAAAATGACCCCTGCAGAGCTCTGGTTTCTCTTGGAACCAAAAATAGTTTTCAATTTAAAAGAATATCATGTTCATCTCTTGAACAAATGGTCAGAATCTAATAAAACACAGCACAGGTCCTCCTCCTATGATAATCGATTATTTAACTTAATCAAAGATTTATCCCTTCTACATTAGGCACCTAGAGATTAACTAATCTCCTCACGTGATCTATACTAAACATTTAAAAGTATTTTTCTCTGTAAGCAGTGCTTAGAATTCAATAAATTTTAATTTTGTTTTACTTTCTCTTGACCAGCTATCATAATGAGATATACAATATTCTATTCTTTAGAATACTTAATCAGAATATAACAATATTTTGCCTAAATGATCGCCTTTCGACACTCTACTATATTAAAAAATGGGACCCTAGGAGTGGTGATTGCAATACCGGTCCTGTCCTTGTTAAAACTTTGAAACTTCCTAAATCGTTTACACAGATAATGGGGATCACGTAGATCATGAAGTTTAGCGGGATCTTGCAATGTAAATATAGGATAATCAAAGTTTGAAATCTTGCACTATTCGTATATGGTAATCATAGCCTTAACCTGACTGTTATTTTGTGTTACATGATCAAATCTTAAGTTGTCTATACATTTTATTTTGCATCATAGAACTACGGTGAGCGATTAAATAAAAAAAGGGGAACTATACATAAAGATTAAACGCAGATATGCATGAAGCGATGTTGTTTCTACCAAGCATTCATAGTGGCTAGGTATAGTCCTCACAGTCAATGATAACTCTAATTTTATATCGACATCCTCCTAGAACGAAACGCATACTCTTAATGAATGATAAAAAACATGTTTCGATAGCAAAGTTGACGGATTATATTATTAAAATTTTGTTGGCCTAAATTAAACATGCTGTTCCTCCAGCACGGTTACTTCAGAAAAGGAAACATTTAATATATTCAGGAAATATGCCTTTAGGACTAGTTTATCCAGGGGAAAGTGATATGAAAACTGAATGGCGATGGCGTCAAATAAGTTATTAAAACAAGTGCAACATCCTGCGTTTTGCATTACTTTTGAAAAGACAGGCAGCTGAATATATACTGCTTCTATTTTAACATTCCTGGAAATAGTTTAAATGTTTTTTGGAAGAGTTTTGAGAATTAGCAATATTTGTCAACTTCTTTGTTCATGAACCATATGATTGCTTATAAAATGTCCCTGTCTCTGATCCATATATCACAGACCAATGTCGCCCGGATGAATGGAGATGTGCAGGTGGAAGGTGTATATATGCTCACTTACGATGTGACAATCATGCTCATTGTGACGATGTCTCTGATGAACGAACCTGCGGTTCGTATATTTTTCATTTTAGTATTCATTTGACTAAATGCGTCAAACGTTTCAATATATTCAGCATATGTAAAAGATGGAACTTATTTGATATACTATTGCAGAACAAAATAGATATCAATGGTCACTTTAACATTTTGTTTGTATACCTTCCTGACATGCTAATAAAAATACGCAATAAAATCGAAAGCTGGTTATATTGTTGATGTTTTTTTTTAAGTTTTGCAGTTTAGTTTCTATTTCTATTAGTGAAATTAGTTTTATTAAGTGTAAGTGTCACATTACCGATAACTCAACAAAGGGGAGAAATGTGCGTAAGAGGCTGAGTATCTCAGTCGGTAGAGCATTTGCCCTTTAAGCGAAAGACCCCAGGTTTGAGTCCCGGTCAGGTTGTACATATTCCTAAACAATTGTATAGATGGTTGTCTAAAGTTATAGGAAAGACAAATGCCACCATAGCTTAGTTGATGGGGACTTATAATTCAGGAGCATAGATTGAAATGATTTTAGTACGACGATGAAAAAAAAAAGATTGGGAAACAATGAAGAGTTATTTAATATTACGTTGTGTTTTTTTATTTGTAGAGAGGGAGACTACAGACTATATACGATGTTAGTTTAACTAACACATTTTTCTCAAGATAGTTTAATATTAGCAAATGTTGCCGGTCGTTGTCCATCGTACGTTCTTAATGTAAAGTTTTTCAACAAAAACATAAAATTAAAAAACAAAACAAAACAAAAAAAACAAACATTTTTTTAAAAGTCCCCAAGTAAAACTCATGTTTCGATTTTAAATAATATGATGTTATCAAAAATATCACTATTCTTCTATTAAACCTGAAGACAATGATGATCATCTCATTAATCGCCACAGATATATGGATACATATGTATTATAAATAAGCTTCCCAGGGATACGCTTGTCTATATATATAGGTCGGTGGTTCTACCCGGATGCCTCCGTGCATTCGGGGTCTTCCTCCACCTGTAATTAGCTGGACGTCGCTATATGACTGAAATACAGTCAAATCGACGGTAAACTCAAATAGTCAAAAGTCAGTCAAGTCTTTATATATAATTTATATAGAAGATTTGAAAATATATTTCTCGATAATAAATTATTAGAATGTAACTCTTATTTCTTATTCTCTTATATTGATATTTAGAATTAAAGACTTTTTCATATAACTGATCCTTATTAATTTCTGTATTTTGTCCCTGTTGACAGGCAAAGTTTCGTTACTAAGTCGGTCCTAATAATGGGATCCCGTAAGTAAATCTGTGGCTCTCCATACACATGTTTTAGATACAAGTTCCTATATATGATATGTATATAGTCACAGCGACGGTACTCTTGTTTTCTTTATTATACAATATATACTTAAAACAAGATGTGTTCGTAAAGCACAAATGCCACCACCACCCGGGACAAACTCCTCTGTGTCCCATCCCAGGG